>PVKS010002261.1:0-121375 GCA_004027875.1 Aplodontia rufa
CTCTCATGGAAGAAAAATGCTAATCCGATTGCTAATCAACACTATAACAGCTACAGTCAACATTGTCTGTTGTGTGCATTGGCTGTACTTATTGACTTCTATCCCCTATCCTCTTAGGTACCGAAAATCCTAAAGATCCACAATACTTCACTGATTGGGGTGCCAGCCATTGAACTGTGCTACCCAAATTGTACCCCAGCCCAACTAAGCAAAGAGATAAGAAGCTCCAATACCTTCAGCAAAGCCCTCAAGACAATTATTCAATGTTGGCCCTCAAGCCACACTCCCTGTACCTGAAAACAAGGAAAAAGATAAACAATCCTTCATCTCAAACCCACAGCTCTCCATCCAAGGAGTCCACGCTCAGGGTTCTAGATGAAAACCTAGAAAATTGTATCAATAATATAATTAGTAATTCAATCAAAGAACTGAAAGAAAATTTAAGGAAAGAGATAAGAGAGAAATTTCAGGATATGAGAGACCACATATATAAAGAGCTAGACATTCTGAAAAGAGATGTAGCAGAACTCTTAGAATTGAAAAATACTATCAACCAAATCAAAAGCTCATTGGAAGATACTAATTCCAGAGTAAACTCAATGGAAAATATTTGATGTTCGTTCTTCAGCTCTAGAAGAATGAACATCAGATAATGAAGACAGGCTGAGCAAGATTGAGTTCAAGGAGGACAGATAAGAAAAGAATCATAGTGTATGATCATAACTTCAAAGTAATATTTGACAAGATGAGAAGAAATAACCTGAAAGTAATTCAAATTTAAGAAAACACTGAATAACAAACAAGGGGCATTAAGAACCTTCTAAGTGAAATTTCCAAGGAGAATATTCCTATCAGTATTAATACAGAAAACCAAATTCAAGACACCTGTAGGACACCAAACAGACCTAACCAAAGGAGAAATTCACTGAAATACATCATCTATAAAATGTATAACAGAGAAATCAAGGAAAGAATCCTAAAAGTTGCTAGGGAAAAACATACCAAATTACATTCAGAGGCAGACCAATTCAGATCACTATGAATTTCTCAGATCAGACGATAAAAACTAGAAGAACATGGAATGATATTTTTAAACTTTGAAAGAAAACAATTTTCAGCCATAGATAATATACTTTGCAAAACTCAGTTTTAAATGTGATGGGGAAGTTAAATACTTCCATGATAAATTCAAGCTAGCCAGGTACATGAACACAAGGCTGAGCTACAGAAAATTCTCTAGAACAGACTGCCTTCAGAGGAACAAGCAAACAACCTCCAAAACACTTAAACAAAATAAAGTCAATGATCACAAAACACACTAAAATATATTGAAGATGGCGCAAAACACAGCAATAGTCACAATGTCAGGGGCCCAAATTCCCATATCTATTCTAACTATGAACATGGATGGACTCAATGCCCCAATCAAAAGACAAATATTGGCTTACTGGATCAAAAAAACAGAATCCAAGAATATGTTGCCTTCAGGAAACATACCTTACAATCAAAAATAGACCGAATGAAAGTGAAAGGTTGACAAAGGGTCTACCAGGCTTGTGGCCCAAAAAAGCAAGCTGGCATTGTGATCTTTATATCCTAGATGTTATTTTTGACCAAAAACTAATCAGAAAGGTCAAAGAAGGTCACTATGCCATAGTATAAGGAACATTTCATCAAGAAGGCATAATAATATTTAACATTTATGCCCCCTCTTATAACCCTCACAAATATATGGAAAAGTACGCAAGGACATTAAACCCATCATTGATCTGGGGGACTTTAATACACCATTATCAAAAATAGACAGAACTTCAAAGCAAAAAATCAACAAAGATATCTCTAACCTAAGCAACTCTCTAAATCAACTGGACTTAACAGATGTTTACAGAATATTCCATCCCAAATCGGCTGAGTTTACCCTCTTCTCACCAGGTCACAAATCCTTCTCCAAAATAGACCACAACCTAGTTCACAAAGCTAACCTTAACAAATTTAAAAAAAGTTTATATAATCCCATGTATCCTGTCAGATCACAGCGATATGATCATATCAATTAATAGCAAGAAAAACAACAGAAACTAATCAAATATTTGGAAATTGAATAATACCCTCTTAAATGAAGAATGGATAAAAGAGGTAATGAGAATAGAAATCAAGAAATTCTTGGAAAGGAGTGAGAGTGAAGAATCAACACATTGAAATCTCTGGGATAGTTTGAAAGCATTCTTAAAAGGTAAATTTATAGCACTGAGTGGCTTCATCAAAAAGCAGGAGAGAGCCCTAATAAAAAGACTTATTCTCCAACTCAAATCCATACAAAAAGAGGAACAATCCAATCACAAATCTAACAGAAGATTGGAAAAATCTAAAATCAGAGCTGAAATCAATGAGATTGAGAACAAAAAATAATATAAATTATCAACAAAACAAAAAGTTGGTTCTTGAAAAAAAAATAAATAGGATCGACAGACCCCTTGCCAATGATACCAAAAGGAAGAATGAAATAAAGCAAATCAACAAAATCAAAGACAAAAACAAAGTTATCACCACTGATTCAAACAAAACCTAGAATGTTATCAGAACTTTTTGAAAAATTATCCTCTGCCAATTTGATAATCTGGGAGAAATGGACAAATATCTTGTCACATATGACATTCCCAAATTAACACAGGAGGACATTGAAATTGTAAACCAACCAATCCCAGGTAGTGTAATTGGAACAGTAATCAAAGGCTTTCCAAAAAAGAAAAGCCCAGGAAATGATGGATTCACAGCAGAATTCTACCAGACCTTTAAAAAAGAGTTAATACCCAACCTCTACAAGCCTTACCATGACAATGAAGGGTTGGAATCCTCCCAAACAGTTTCTATGAAGCAAACATAACCTTGGTACCAAAACCCAAAAAAGACATATCAACAAAAGAAAACTACATACCAATTTCCCTGATGAACAAAGATACAAAAATCCTTAATAAAATTCTAGCTATCCGGATCCAAAAACACATCAAGGAGATAATCCATCATGATCAATCCCGCTTCATTCCTGGAAAGCAGGGCTGGTTCAACATATGCAAATCAATATGTAATTCAATACTTAAAGATAATTAAAAATAAAAATCATATAATCATCTCAACTGATGCAGAAAAGGCCTTTTATAAAATTCAGCACCCATTTATGCACAAAACTCTGTGGAAGATAGGGACCAAAGGAAAATACTTTAATTTTTTCAGAGTCATTTACGACAGACACATACCAACATTATGCTTAATAGAGAAAGACTGAAAGCTTTTCCACTGAATTCAGGAACAAGACAAGGATGTTCACTACTCTTATTCAATATAGTCCTAGAAACCCTAGCAAGAGCTATCACACAAGAGAGGGAAATCAAAGGAATTCAAATAGGAAAAGAGGAAGTTAAGATGTTTGCTGATGATATGATCCTATACCTAGAAGACCCAATATTCTGAACCAGAAGACTCCTAGGGCTTATGAACAAGTTCATCAAAGTGGCTTGCTATGAGATGAACACTCATAAATCATTTGCTTTCCTATATTACAGCAATAACTCCACTGAAGAAGAAATCAGGAAGTCTGTCCCATTCACAGTTGCCTCAAAAATAATAAAATACTTCAGCATCAATCTAATGAAGGATATTAAAGACTTATACAATGAAAACTAACAAAAATTAAAAAAGGAAATTGCAGAAGATCTAAGTAGATGGAAAGACAGTCCATGTTCTTGGTTAGGCAGAATCAATATAATCAAAATGGCCATTCTACCTAAAGTCCTATATAGATTCAATGCAATCCCCATCAAGATACCAATGACATTCTTCACAGATATAGAAAAAAGTAATTATTAAATTCATATGGAATAACAAAAGACACAGTATAGCCAAAACATTACTAAACAAGAAAGAGGAAGCAGGAGTTGGCACAATTCTTGACCTGAATTTATGCTAAGGGTATAGTAACAAAAACAGCATGGTATTGGTATCAAAACAGAAATGAAGACCAATGGAACAGAATAGAAGATACCAAGACAAGCCCTCCAATCTTTAACCATCTGATATTTGATAAAGGAGCAAAAAGCATAGTGTGGAAAAAGGACACCTTGTTCAACAAATGGTGCTAGACAAATTGGACAGCCATAAGCAGACAACTGAAATTGGATTCTTACCTCTCACCCTGCACAAGAATCAAATAAAAATGGTTCAAGGATCTGGAAATTTAACAAGCAACTATATAATTGCTTGAAGAAAACATAGGATCAACTCTACATGACATAGGGTTCAGCACCACCTTCCTTAACAAGACTTCCATAATGCAAGCATTAAGAGCAAGAATAAATGAATGGGATTCTGTTAAACTAAAAAGCTTCTGCATGGGTAAAGAATTACTCAAGAGTGTCAAGAAAGACCCTCCAGAATGGGAGAAAATTTTTGCCTACTACACCTCTGACAGGGCTAATATTCAGAATATGCAAAGAACTAAAAAACCTGAACACCAAAAACACAAATAATCCAATCAATAAGAGAGCTAGGGAGCTGAATAGAAATTTCTTAGCAGAGGAAGTCCAAAAAGCCCATAAATATGAGAAAATGCTCTACATCACTAGCAATCAGACAAATGCAATCAAAACTTCACTGAGAGTCAACCTAACTCCTATCAGAGTAGCAAAATGAAGAATACTAACAATGACGGATGCTGGAGAGGCTATGGGAAAGAGGAGCACAATCACACTATTGGTTGGACTGTAAGCTGGTATAGCCACTCTGGAAAGCAGTGTAGAGATTCCTCAAAAACCTAGGCCTGGAACCACCTTATGACCCAACTATCCCACTCCTGAGTGTTTTCCCCAAAGAGCTAGAATCAGTATTTTACAGAGATACAGCTTCAACAATGTTTTTAGAAGCTCAATTTACTATAGCTAAACTATGGAACCAACCCAGATGCCCCTCACTGGAATAGTGGATTAAAAAACTGTGCTATGATAGAATTCTACTCTGCTATTAGAATGATATCATGGCATTTGCAGCCAAATGGATGATGGTAGAAAAAATTATGCTGAGTGAAATATCCCAAACTCAGAGACTCAATGGTCAAATGTTTTTGCTTATATGTGGAAGCTAGAATACAATCAGAAACAGACTGAAAGCTTACTAAGCTAATAATAACCTCAACATGGGTGAATTTTTACATGAGCAGGGGAACCTTGCCTATGACACTGGTGGATGAAGGGAAGGAAGCTGGAAGTGGGGAGGAAATAGGCATATCGAGGCAGCTGGAGGGAGGGAGTATAGGAGTATCAACCCATTGGGGAACCTTTAACTTCCATGAGAAGCCCAACTAACATGGTGGTAAAACAGGGGGAAACATGGGATCAGTGGGAACCCAAAGGCAGGAGACCATGAAATGGCATCAGCCTTGGCTTGCTCTGTCATTATGCACGTGTTCATGATTGTGTGGCAACAATTCCCTCCTAAATGTAAGACTATGTTGAATGAATTTAAAAAAAAAAGTAAAGGTAGGTTTATATATACATGAAATTTTTTTTAAAGAGAGAGAATTTTATTTATTTTTTCATCTGGCTTTTGTTTCTTGGACACTTAGTTGTATGTGGTGCTGTTTTGACTAATATGAGAAGAATTTTGTGTCACTCTGGGTGGAAGTATTAAATCTATTGTATAATCTATAGTATTCTCTCTCCCAGAGATGATGCCAACATAAAAGATGCAGACTGCACCATCAGTCTAAGTGTTAGAATGAGGGATTAAGGAAAGTCTTGCTTATTAAGTAGCAAGATCTTTATAATATTAGTAAGAAATACATATTTGAGGTTAAAAGTGACTAATATTTGGAATTGTTTCTACAGCATAACTTAGCATACACTGAATTTATATGAATATTTTGTTCTGTTCTATCTGGGGAGTAGGGATAGAGTATAATGATAAAGCATGCAAATTCTGGAAAATTACTTGGATTAATATGTTAGCTCTGAAACTACTTGTTGCACATCAGGCTGGGAATTTACCTCATTTTTCTGTGCCTCAATTTTTTCAAATGTGAAATGAAACTGACAATTAGGATTTCTCTTGACTTGGTGTGGTTACGATTATACTAGTCAACGCGTACAAAGCACTTAGAATGCTGGTTGGCCCATAGAGGCAGCTAGTAAATATTAGCCTCTATTTTTCCACCTAGGAAAATTATGGTCTTTTGCTTTTGCTCATGCTTAAGTTCTAGTAGATTATTTCTCTTAACTATAAAAATCAAATTAGAATTTTAATAGTTTATGTTTTGAAAAGTGACTTAACCTGGGATGATGTATATGTGATATCTCCCTATTCCGCAGAATGGGTGAAACATAATAACACTAGCAGTATAATTTTGGGCAAGTCACCTGTTTTGTATTTTGGTTTCCTTGCTTGCAAAAGGGTGTTAATAGCAGCAGCTACTTCACAGGCTTTTATAAGGATTAAAATATTTAAACATGTAAAGCTTTTAGAACACTACCTGACAATAAGTGTCAAAAATGTTAGTTGTTATTGGACTGCGCAGTGATTTAGAGAAGATGGATTCAGTTATGTCTAGGAAAGCTGGGGATATGGTGGGGAGGAGGCATATGGAACTTGGTTTTCTCCTCATGCACAAGCTGTGAGAAGAAATAGTGCTATAGATTAAGGGCCAAATGTAATTAAAGACATTTAGTCTTGAGGGTAGAAATAACATAGCCTGTTTGTGGAACAGCAAAAGAGATAAAACAGGCTGCAAATATTGGATTCAGTTTTTCTTATATGTGTTTTCTCTTATGGGAATTGTTCTACCATACTTTTAATACATACCAAAGAGAAGAAAATGAAATGGAAGAGAATATAAGAGATTTCATAACTCATTAGATAAAGCTATAGGTGAAATACTTTGAGACAGGCATTTTATGCTCACTACAATATACCAAAAGATACAGTATATGAGCTGGGGTGGTTTCTCAGTGGTTAGAGCTCTTGCCTGTCATGTGCAGGGACCCAGGTTCAAACCCCAGCACCACATCTACAACTAAGTGTCAAAGAAGCAAAGGCCAAATGAAAACTTAAATTTAAAAAATTGGTTTCTCTCACTCTCTCCCCCTCTCTTAAAAAAAAAGATACACAGTATAACTGAAAAAAAAACATAACAAAGAAGGAACATACTCTATTCTAATGAGCAGAATGGATTATTGTTCTAGTAGGAGTACTTTTTACAAATAACAAATGGGAAAAACACATTTAAAATACATTTTTAAATAAGGTATCTACATTTAAATAATTGCCACTTCTTTTGCTGTAATATATTAAGGGGCACAGAAGAAATACTTTTTTTTTTTTTACATTTTTTCACCAAATGAATCACTAAATTTTTGTTCTTCAGTAATTGCAAATCCAGTTAGAACCAAGTGAAAAATAACAAAAATATCATCATCAAGTATACCAATCTTTAACTCGTGCTTAACTGTGTTTTGAAGCATTCAAAACACAGCAGAGAAAGCAAAAAGAATTGCAGTGTAGGTCACATAGACATCTATAAGAGATGTTATTTACAATGAAAGAGCAATGGAAACTCCAGGACACTAAGTTTACCATTCATTCCAGAGAATAACATTGCAGAGAGAAACATGGAAATGGAGCAGGTAGGGAGGAAAGCGTTAGAGAAAGTTCTCTTTCTCCTTCCTTCATTCTTTCATTTTTCTTTTTCCTTCTAAAGGGAAAGGATAGAGATACTGTGCTCTAATCTCTCTATAAACATCCTAGATCTTTAGGTAAATAGACCAATAGTAGTTGGTGGAAGGAGAGTCCTTACATGTGGAAATTTTTATTAAGTGGTGAAGAGCTGATCTGAGCAAGCTGTTCCAGGCTCTAAGAATTAATGAGCATGGCTCCCTGGAAAATGTTACATGATAAGACATAAAGTACAGAGGTTTCACTGTGACCACCCTCTGCTATGTGACATAAGCCCACAAAATTCACTTGGAAATATGACCTATTATTTTTTTTAGAGAGGAAGAAAACTGGGAAGGAAAGGTAATTTTATTTTTTTTATCTGGTTTTTGTTTTTTCTTGACTTAGTTGTGTATGTGGTACAGGGGATTGAACCTAGGTCCTCATGCATGCCAGACAGGAACTTTACCACTGAGCCACCTCTCCAGCAGAGGTGGGTTCTCAGTGCAGCTTGCCTCTTTTTCTCAGGTGCTTCCCTACGTGCCTGAGTTTCCTAATTGTCAGTACCTTTGAGATGATTAGTAAAGCTTGACATTAGTTAAGGTCTTTGATTTGTGTGAATCTGATTTGACAATCCAATCTTCTACTTTAGTTCACCAAGTAGTACTTCTTCATTAAAAACCAACAGTACATTTCCCATGTGTACATAGCATTCTGGTACATTTCAATTTTTAATTTAAAGTTTTTTTCAATTTATAATAAAGATAAAATTTGCTTTCTAAAGCTTACATTCAGATAGCAAAATATCAGAAAAGTCATATTTAGATATATCTATATATGATTTAACTCATGTTTGCACATATATTATTACTGAAATTGATAATGTAACTTTCAAGAGTCTAGACATTAATTTTCAGAATCCTATTTTTTTTAAGAGAGAAGGACAGTGAGAGAGAGAGAGAGAGACAGAGAAACAACTTTTACTGAGCTTTTCACATGGCTTTCGTTGCTCTGACACTTAGTTGTGTACATGGGTGCTGGGGTTTTAACCCGTGTACTCATGCATGCCAGGCAAGTGCCATAACTGCTGAACCACCACTCCAGCCCTTCAGTATCCTATTATTAAAGTTGATATGGCTACAACTGAATGGCAGTCAGATATTAGACATTTTAAAAAACATAAATCACAAAATAAAGTTTCATAAGAATTTTACTGGGGTCATCAATTAAATCATATAACTATAACAAATTATTAATTACTTAAGAAATAACTGAACCATGAGGAAAAGAAAACTAAAATTTATTTCCAGAGAAAGTTATTTGTTCTTTCAAGTTTACTGATTTTCTTTTCTTTTTTTTTTTTTCTTTTTTTAAAGAGAGAAGGACAGAGAGACAGAGAGAGAGAGAGACAGAGAGAATCAATTTTTATTGAGTTTTTCACATGGCTTTCGTTGCTCCAACACTGAGTTGTGTACATGGGTGCTGGGGTTTGAACCCGTGTACTTGCGCAAGGCGGGCAAGCACCGTGACCACCGAGCCACGGCTCCAGCCCTACTCTGATTTTCTTTTATTTTTTATTTTTTTATTTTCTTAATGAAAGATTTAAGCACCCATTTTTTTCCAGGTCAGAAAGTCTTCCCAGCCTTATTAACAAGGAAGTTCTATGAAGAGCCTGAGTATGGAGGTATGACATTTATTCACTCTCCTTGACCTTTATATTCAAAATGTATTAGTACATAAGCCTTCAGACTGCTCAACAAAATTAGCCTAGTGGCTCTTCTTCCATGTGGGGTAAGGGAATCCTTCATCTTTTAAGTCATATTTTTTAAAACATGGAACGTTAAACAACAAACTAAATCTTAGAAGAATGGCAGCAATCTTTTATCCTTGGTGTAAAGATTGTTTTCCTTCATCAGAATCAAATTAGCTTTCACTTGTCATTGCTCTTCCTGGGAATTATGGAACTGGCCCTTTCTTCCCTAAGAACACTTATGCTACCCAGAACTTTTCTCCTCCTCCTCAAGTTCCTTTTTACAAAGACAACTTTTTTTTTTTTAAAGAGAGAAACAACTTTAGTTTTTCACATGGCCTTAGTTGCTCCAACACTCAGTTGCGTACATGGTGCTGGGGTTTGAACCCGGGTCCTCATGCTTGCCAGGCAAGCGCTGAAACCACTGAGCCACTGCTCCAGCCAACTTTAACATGAGAAAACACTTATTTCACATATGTTTGCGCATGTATTTGTACATATACAATCTGACGATGACGTTTACAAATTAAGGATGCAAATGACTTTCAGATGGAAAAATAGTGATCAGAAAATATCATTTGGGCCTCCTGTTGGTTGATTTCTTGTAGGTGCATAAATATGCAAAAAACCAGAAAATAGAAAAATTTAGAAAAGCTTTTACAAAATAGAGGTAAGAGAAGATAATAGAGGTAATAGGAGATGAATTAAAAAGATGCCTATAATTCTTTTCCTTTCAGCATTTTACAGTCTGCCTTACTCTCTTCTCCATTATATAAGTCAAGATATCCAATGTGTCATTTGGAAGACATAGAAACTTCTAACAGTTCATAATTCTCCTTCGTACTAGGAAGGATCCTTTTGATGTTTTTTTTTCTTTTGGAAAGAGAATTAATTTTATTTATTTTTCCATTTAGTTTTTGTTTTTCTGACACTTAGTTGTGTATGTGATGCTGGGGTTCAAATCTGGGACCTTGTGCGTGCCAGGCAAGCACTACAGCTGGAGAGCCACCACTCCATACTCAAAATGATCCTTTTGAATGGAGTATACATATTAATGTCTTCACTGACATTTGGGCTTAACTAAATATATCAAATGAAATTAACATGCTTGAAAATGTATGTTAGTGCTATCATTTTTTAAGGTGCCAACATATCACGTTGACATTTACTGTTACCAAAAAGAACATCAAGTGAGATATAGATTTTTGGAGAATTTTTATATGTGAGAAATTAAAATAGGATAGAATTTTATTTGAAAAATCTTATAAGGAGAAATAAGAACAAAATACGATATGAAAAGCATACCTATGTTAAATCTGGAAGTCCTGCCTGCCTCTGATCATAAGTTAAATATGGAAAAAAAAGTGCATTTTGTTTTACTCATAAAAATATTTTAGACAGAATCCAATTAGGTAATTAAGAAAAATTATATAATTTTCAAAACTTTAGCAAGGAAGACTACATGTCATAACAAAATCATATACATACAACAACATATATTAGAATCTTAATTTAAAAACTTTAAAACATAGCTATATGTCATGAACTTAACTGAAAGTTTTAAGTACCTACATTTAAAAGTATGGTAATAAAATTTAATAATTTTATATTTAAGGACATGATGAAATAAATTTTCAGAATGAGAATAAAGATAAAATATGTTAATGACTATTACATTTACTAGAAAATGTGTCCCTGGTCTTCCTCAAGCCCTTCTCCATTTGAATAATTAATTCCCTATTATAAAATAAGCACCTTAACACATATATTATACACCTTAGCTAGGCATAAGAGGTAGCATTCACATGGTAAATATTTATCATCACAATTATGCATAGTCCATGAAGAATACTTCAAAAAATTTAATATTTATTAATATATAACATACAATATACAACACATAAGAATGTATGATCACATATATAATCAATATATGCTTTCAATAGGGTTCTGCATTCACACAACACATCAGCATTTTGAAATCAATAAAACAAAACCAAACCCGGATTTTTGATCTTGTCAGTCTATAACTTTTTCTGTTGCTGGAAAAGTCATATGATCTTGAAAAAGGCAGTGAACCTTTCAAAATCATCTCCTTATATGGAAAGTCAAATTGCCCAATTTGATTTATAGACTGTAAGGGCATTTTGGAAGAAAATACAAGCATTATCATAAAGCATAATGTTTCCTTTGATCAATAAATACACATGATACACTACCAGAAATCCTCGGATATACATAATTCCTTGTTCTCCTTTCAAAAATAATTAATAGTTTTGTTACAATAATTATAATAGTTCTCACATCTTTTTCTAGAAATAATAGCAACATCTTCATGAATCCATTATTTTATCCATATTTACTATAATCAAATAAATATCTGAAAATCATTTTAATGCATAAATGAAAAATACATGATTATAATATTATAAAATAATTATATACTAAACATTTCAAAAGATTCTGAAAAGTTTTCCCCTTGAATTTGAAATTGATATCACTGACCCATAAGCATGCTCACAGATGTGTATTCAACATTGGTAAATGTTTACAGAGGTAAAAAGAGAAACAGAGATTGAGGAGCCCAAAGATGAAGCACTAAAACAGTTTGCTAATATTAAAAGCAATTTCAAAATTGTCACTGTGAGGTAGTGGGCCTGTTTGTCTGCATTGACAGTTTATCCTACATTGTTTTTGAGGAAAAAGTACTTTTCTTGACTCATTCCACTTGCTAATAAACTTTTTGTGCTGGCAGCCTAGTTGAAGTATCTTTAATTGAATTCTTGCTTCTTCAAACTAGTATTGATCATTCAAATTTAACAACATCTTTACCATAGGACTATTTTACTTAAGAGGATGGAGTTTTACATTATCTGCACTTAAAATGTCAAAAAAAAATAAGATAAAAAAAAACAATGTGATAAAAATGAAAAACTCTATAAAACTATTAGAGAAATAAAAAGTGCTTTATATCTTATATGATAAAGAATGCTTTGAGGGGTGAAATTAGCAATGTTGTGGTATAAATAAGTGTATTTATAATTTTATTTAAATGTCATGGTTTACACCTAGCATTTGATTATCCATATTATGATACATAATGATTCAAATAATTTAATAAATTTTATATATTTGAATGTTACCATAATTATCCATGATTATTTCATTGTCTGTGTGCAAAACAGAACTCAGCGAAACCTCCTCTCCACTCTTTAGATTTTCTATGACCCTGCTCAGTGCCCACAACAGTGAACCATTCTTTTGGGCTGTCACTCTTATCCTTGCAATTAACTGCAACCTTCAGAAGTGTCATGTAGCCATCTGGCCACTTGGTAATTAAAGTGATCTATTCCAGAAAGTCAATAAAGAAGAACACATCAAAACTGGGGAGTAATATCAAGTCCAGGTTACAGAAATCCTTTTATGACAAATGCAAGAAACACTCGAAATATTTGGAGGGCTGGAGTGGTGACTGGGGGTTGGAGTGCTTGCCTGGCATGTGCAAGGACCCAGGTTCAAACTCCACCACCACATACACAGCTAAGTGTCCAAGAAACAAAAGCCAGATGAAACAACAAGAAAATTGATTCTCTGTTTCTGTCTCCCCGTCTCTTTGAGAAAAAAAAAAAAATCCTTCAAGTGAGGTCAGTGACAATAAACTCTTTTCAACTCTTTAGGGATACAAATAGAGTTTCCTTTTGTTTTTTATATTCTGTAGTTACACTAAGACTTCATTGTTCCATTTGCAGACATACTATTTCCATCTTTTGGTCTTAACTCAAGGCAAAAGAGATTTCAGATAAATTACTGATTAAGTAGAAATTGTTTCACAAAGATGTGGGAAACTAAGGCATTGTTTTCAAACTAATCTAATCTGCATAGAATGTATGATGGAAAAAATGAAAACAATTATTGAAAGACGAATGATATGGATGAGAAGGCTGAACAAAAAATATTGATCGCCAAGTGGAATATTACATTTTAGAATATTTACATATAGAAATGATTTCTAAATAAAAACGTATTTTTATTTTAAGACTAGAGTAGGAATAAAGCGGACATATATATGTTGAATCTTCATCAGTATTTTGTGTATTTACAAATACAAAAAATATCAAGTATCTGAAATGAAAACATTTCTGTATCACATATTCTGAGAAATATGTAACTTATGGAATGATAGAAAATTTTATTTTACTCAATATTTAATGTCACAGATTAGTGATGCTTTTCTTGTGATCAAATAATGATTTAACCTAGCTTGAAATATGTACTGGTTTAAATAAAACTTCAGTGCATGTAGGATTCCACAGGGCCTTGAAAAGAAGAAAACAAAAAAGAAATGAATGACAAATTAATAAAATGAAATTTTAAATGAGGATTTAAAACATTCAAATAAAAACACAGACCAACATAAAACTTTTGTTTGATTTTTCTAAGTCAAAAATTGTTATTAACATTTATAAAGACTATATTAGTAAGATTTACAGACTCCCCATTTCCAATTTAAATATACTTTATTACCAAACATGAGATGAAAAAGGGAGAACTAAACACCAACATTTTATTTCTTTGGCGTTGTATTTAGGTACGAATGTAACATTTCTACTCAACTCTTTATGCATTCCTCAAGTAAAAATCTGCAAGAAATTAAATAATCAATAGGTAAGTCTTACAAGACTCTCCTAACATTTCTGTAAACCACAGTTACCATCCAAAGCCCTACACACAAAGCTCCCAAGAAATTTTTTTTAATCTGCAGCAATTATGATACTTAAATCACTAAGCTTAACTGCAACTGTAAAATGCAATTTAAACATTTCAAAATAATTCACCCTTTTTTATAAAAGGAATTCTGTTTTGAAAGGTAATGTCTAAAACGAACACTAATACATAAGAAGTATATAATATGGTGCTCCTTAGCATGGAATGTATAATTTTTGTTGGAGAAATATAAGTGGATATAAGAAAATATGAGCCATACTACATGGCAGTGGCTGCCAAGATGCAAAACATATATGTGTCAATATTTTTTATTTTTTTTAATAAAGAGATTGGGCAGTGAGAGAGAGAGAGAGAATCAGTTTTTATTTTTAGTTATTTTTCCATCTGGCCTTTATTTCTCCAGGATTTAGTTGTGTACTCAGGTCCTTGCACAAGCCAGACAAGCACTTCAACTGTTGAGCCACCACTCCAGCCCAATGTGCCAATATTTTAAACTGATAAAAATATATAGGGCTCATAAATGCAAAAAGAGAGTTCAAATGTGACTGAAAGTTGCTGAAGGAATTTTACAGAAAGAGAAATTACTCTGGTTTTGAGTGGTCAATTCAAAGATATAGAATTGAAGCTTGACCCTAAAACAGAGAGTATATTTCAGATAAAATGAATAAAAACAATAAAGTCTAAACAAATGAGACAAAGAATAGCAATTTTTAATTGAGCAGTTTAGGTAGAAGCAGTTTCATTACAGTAGGAGCTAAAATCACATAAGCAGGGAAGGGACTGTTTGAGCAGGGATGCATGCTGGTTACAAGAAAGTGGATTTTATCCTATAAAGTTTACTGAGACATTTCATGTGTGTGTGTGTGTGTGTGTGTGTGTGTGTCCCTGTCTGTGCATGTTTAATTAGAAGCAAAACATGATATAAGCTGTGTGATTGTGTTCATTTCTTTTCAGACTTATGTGTAATGCTGTACTGATTAGAATGAGCCTGTAAGTTAAAATCAAACAAAACCTGTGTGAGGAAGCCCTGAAGTACCAGGCACTACTAGAAGGCCATCCTTTTGGTGGCCTGATTTTCCCTGTAAAGATGCTCATTGCAGTTCTGTGAACAGCATCCCCTTCACTTGGGTTCCATCCCAAATATAAGATCCTCGGAAAGGTCTTCCTGAGCTCTTCCAGGCTCAAGCCTCATTTCATGTCCTCTCCCTTGTTTTTTTATAATCTCATTTCCTTTTCTGCGGGGGGTGGTGGTGATTGAACACAGGGATACTTAACCACTGACCCACATCCCCAGCCCATTATTACTGTTGTTATTATTTATTTTGAGACAAGGTCTTGCCAACTTGCTGAAGCTGACTTTGAACCTGTGATCATCCTGCCTCAGCCTCCAGAGCCACTGAGATTACAGGTGGTGCCACCATGCCTAGCTACTCACTCTCTTTGTGGTTCTTATCACTTTGTACAATTGTTTTGTAGGCTTCTTTGATTTTTAATTGACTGTCTTCATCTACTATCAGGCTTATGAGAACAAGAAACTTGCATGGCTGTTCTTCACTGCAATATGTCAGTTACTGGAACACTTTTTTTAAGACTATAAATGAAGAAGTATTTTGTGATGAGAAGAACTCAACGATAAATGTATGTTAGTTACATTCAGGTAGATGTGTATTTGTCAACTAAATGTGCTCTTAAAAAAGTAAAAGCCTACAAAATAAAAACTATTTAAAAAGTAAAAGTCTAAATAAATATCAAGACACCTTGTGTTCAGTTCCTGTTCTATACATGCAATTCAATGAATGTAAAAATCAAAGGTACTATAACGTTATATTTTACGCATTTTAGAAATCTTATATATTTCCAGTAGATTTCAAGTCTCCTACTATTCATATATTACATAAAATTTTAACCCAGATTCATCTTTTAATATTCTTGAAAAATTTGGTAAAATGAAAGGAAAATATTATAGGTTGAATCTTCAGAGAAAAATATATGATACTAACAACATTTTTCTTTCCATGAAACTTTATAATATTCTAGGATTTGCCACATAAGAAGGGTGGAAAACTATGATACATCTGTGTCATTTTTAGCTGCCAGAAGAGAACTGCAAGGAAATATTCCAGCTGTACTGAGAATAAATAGCTCCCACTGACTACTCCATAAAAGAAATGATAATTTGAAAAATAGGATTACTTTTAGGTTAAACTGCTCTTGGGGGTATTGTAAATTAAGAAAATCAGCTACAAAACAAACTAATATTTGTGAGCTTTAAAGTATAGTGCATTCAATTTTCATATTACATGCAAACTTTCCACAAATTAACATTTACTTTTAATCATTAAACTTTAAAAGAAAGTATCAAATATTTGTTCCCTCAAAAATTTCTAATTTAGTTTATTTTGTGTGGAAGTCAGTCTCAAAGATAATTATGTACAGACATAATTTCATATTCATTATAGCAATGAGAAGTTTCCTTTTTAAACAATATATTTCTACACTGAAATTACCTTTTATTATTTTAAAGGTTCATATGTTCACTGCAAAATGTGACAATAAGAGATAAGCAGAAATAAGGAAACAAAACTCGACATTCCTACTGACCATAAATCATCACCATATCAACCTTTGCGCATTAAGTTTTACAAATTTTTTAACCAAAGTAAGACAATACAGTGCACTGTTTTTTAAAATTACTGTATTTGGGCATGCTCTCTCTCCCTCTCTCGTTCTCCTTCTTTATCTGCCCATGTTAATAAGTTTTCATCTAGTAGCAATTCTTGTTAAAATTTCTTCAAATGTCCTTCAAATGCATGTTACTACTGGACTTTCCAACTCACGATTTATCCTGGACTGCACATGTTGTCTGAATGTAATGTTTTTTAAATCTTTTAACTTTTAATTTTTTCTTAACATTTTGTTTTTTAACAGGGAAGTCTTTCCCTATAATGAGAAAACTTCTGTGCTCAGAAAAACAGGAAACTGGTACCATTAATACCTGCACAGCTCTCACCTAGATTCAGTAATGGAGTTCTCACAGATGGTGCTCCCTCTTTTGTTCTTTCTTTCACTGTGTTTGTGTGTGTCCGCGCGTGCACGTGCATATGTGCAAGCTTTACATATTTCCTTATGTCTCCTGAATCAAATTGAGAAAGTCTGATTTTTAATAGCATTTTCTTTTACAAGGGTATCATGTCTGTTGTCTCACAGAACACTACACATTACTTATCCATGCACCTCCCGTGTTTGTTTCATACTTAACTAAAAGTTAGGCTTGTCAACCTGAATGGTTAAGATCAGGCATTTTTAGCTATTGCTTTAGAGTCTTTCCATGGACAGAGCTTAATTACTAATTGAGTTTTTCAATGTTTATTCATTTATTTTTGCATATGAAAAAAGCAAGCTGAAAGCAAAACAACTTTCAGAAGTGTAGAAAACAATACATACACCATTTGAGTTTTGCTTATTTTATGATTTACATAAATTCCTTGTAGTTCCATATTTCATAAGCCACAAGAGTGAGCAATACCGCTGATGTTCTTATAAAGAAGAAAAGTTCATCTTTCAGTCTCAATAAGTGCTTGTAACTTTCCCATTAATTACAAGACTTTTAAGTAGCATTTTTAGAATATGAAGTGTTTCTTATAATGCAGAGTTGAAAACATAATGTATCCTATTCTACATTAGTTCTTTCTTAGGCTTAGAAAAAGAACAATTCCTCAAAGTTCAGATTGTATTTTCCAAAGCAATAAGATGTTAATCTTGTTTATTTTTCTTTCAAAACTAACTAAGAGACTATACCTTAAATCCAATGTATTCAATTTAAATCTATAAGTCCATTAATAAACACAAAATTCATAAAATAATGATGAATCTGAAATAATTCTGATATGTTTGGAACTTTCACTCCTTAAGTACTCTGAATTGCAAGGTACATTCTTTTGGTATAAATTTTCTCTACAATGATTCAGCTCTATAAATTTAAAATTCTAATCACCACCTTTAAAATATGTCATCATAAACTTTCTAATGTAATATTTTCAATATTCCTATTCTTTTGCCTTTTTTGGCATAAAGTCATTTATAAAATTGCTTTTACCTTTAGCGCTCTATGGTTACTTACAAGCTTTTAAATCATTTTACAACCTTATTTTGAAACACCAGTTATCTAATGTTTCAATGTCCTTTTTCCACTGAAATCAATTCAGATCTTCATTGGCCAAAAAAAAAAAAAAAAAAAAAAAAAAAAAAAAAAAAAAAAAAAAAAAAAAAAAAAAAAAAAAAGACTAGGTATTCTCAGGTCCCAAACCATGAATCAAGTACTCAAAAAACTTTTTGATGGACAAAAACCATTAAGAGGGTAATGCACTTGACAGATATTATCCATATTTGTATTTCTAAATCACTCTCAAGTAGAGCTGTCATAAAGAATAGCAAATCAAACAGGAAAGCTGAAGGGAAAATAATTTAATAGCCCAATGAAACAAAGGCTCAACCATGACATAACACAGAAGACAGCAGCTAGAGTAGTGTGAAAAACAAAATACCATCATTTCTGAATCGGGCAAAAATTGTCACCATTATTGTTTTAGAATGTCGATAGTTTTATAATTGTTGCCTATTGAAATATTAATTTTTCTAAAAGTTTGATTTGACTATTGCCTTTAAAAAAACCCTTTAAAATTTATATATATATATATGTATACACATATATATGTGTATACATATATATATCAGTTATTATAAAGTTAGGCCATAAATATATCTGGTCAATAGTAGTTGCATAAATCTGATTTAATTAATGATCATTTATTCACTATTTTACTTCATTAAGTAATTGTTGAGTTCTTTCTACACTTTTGCTAGCACATCTTGTGTAGAAAGTGAGGATACACAATGAAGTTGAACTATACATTTAGAGTACAGTTGGCCCTTTGTATCCACAGGTTCTGCATAGGTGAATTCAACCAACAATGGACCAAAAATAATCAAAAAATAAAATTTGTCTATTAAACATAGATTTCTATTATGATTGCCTAAATAATCTATAACAATTATTTACACAGCATTTACATTGTATTAGGCATTACAAATAATCTTGAAATGATTTAAAGTACACAGGAGGATGCACACAGGTTGTATGCAAATATTAGACCTTTGCAATAAGGGAACTGAGCACCTGAGGGTTTTGATATCCATGGGAGCCCTGGAAAAAAAAATCACCCTTGGATAGTGAGAGGTGGCTATGGATATAAACTCAGTTGTGCCTGCTCTTGTTGAATGGCACGTTCAGATGACAACAAGGTGAATACAATAAAAAAAAAAAACAAATGCAATTCATACACTGTGGCTGATTTTGCCCAGCTTCCTCTTCAGTGCTTATGCCAAGTGACTATTACATATAGACCCGAGCTGCTTTTCTCTCAGGTGGGCTGTTTCTCCAGCGTGAGTCACTTGACGCACTGAATCCATTTCTAGCTATAAGAGTACAGAATGCATTTTTTCATATTGCATGGCCTTTAAATGAAGCTGACTGTTGTTAAGGCCTATAGCAAAGGTGAAGCAATTCGTTATTAACTGAGGGGATTTCAAGGGATTGTCAAGAAGCACATTACAAAAAAATATTAAATATGATTTTCACTTCATCTCCTTCAAATTTCACATCTCAACCTAAGTCCTACCCAGAACACCACGTTTAAAATTGCTGATAATGTCCTGACTCTTACTGATACACTCCTGATTATCATTTCCTTGTACAATTTTTCTTTTTTACATTGCTCTTACGACTGTCTAACATATTACATAATTTTCTTATTTATCATGCTTATTGTGTAACTATGCCCTTAGCAATAACAAACTCCATGTGGAAATATTTGTTTTTGGTTAAACAATGTTTCCAAGTACCTAGAGAAAAAGCTGGCTTCTGGGGAAACAGTAATATTTGTTGAATTAATGCATGGAAAGATTTTCAAAAGTGATGCCCTTAGAACATTACCACTAGATAAGTCTAGATTCCTGTTACATGTTAATAACCACCTGTGGCAGATGACCATGTTTCCTGTTAGTGGTTTTAATGAATGCGTTCATCTAAAAGTTATCTTTAACATGATATGAGAAATTATGTCCAAAAGAAAACTTGGATAATGTAACTCAATTTATAAATCGAATTTCTAAATATTTGTAAAATAAAGATACCTAAGGTAAGTGAATGTAAATAAATGAAGCATGTGGGAACAATTTTTTCTAATAAATGCCAGGGCATGTTAATGTGTGATCAGAAGTAATAATTTTAAGAAAGATGATAGCAATAAATGAATCTTAAACAGAATACTTTAATAAACCACAGTTTCTCAGCAGCTGGATGGGTTTTAAATGAAACTATTTAGTTCTAAAAATTGGCTTAACACATATGCTAACATAAATATTAGAATAACAAGTCTCTCCTGCTCTAATAGCTAATAAAACAACTGCAATAAAACTAATAATTTTTCCTTATATGAATAGGACATGATAGACTATTTTCATATTTTAAGAAATCTGCACACTCTCTGTGCCAGAAGCACCTGCAAAATTAAATCTAATGAAAGTAGTAGACATTTTAAAATGCACGGAAAATTGCTTTGAGAAGTTTGTTAATGTGGCATTCACAATATAACCTTTATATTATTATATTTATTTTCCTAACATACAAGCAGAAGTTGTTATTATAAAGCACATCTTATTTGGGAAGTGCATTTAAATATTTGAAAAACACACAATGGAATGAGCATGCATTAACAAATTGACTCAAATTTTATTTAGACCTGACTAGGAAAGAACACTTGTAATGCCTCAATTTGACCAATTTTAATGGGACAAATGAAAATCAATAATGATATTTAGATGAATATAAATTAACAATTGAATAATTGTTGAACTATCTGATAACTTCAAATCTCTTATAAAAATGTAAACAAACCTTGCAATTTCAAGACTAATACATACTTTTTAAATGTAAATATAAAATACATGCTAATGAAAGTAAGAAACCTCATTACTCAAAAAGTTAATGCATTGGGCTTTAAGAAAAATTTAGAGATTTTGTAGCTATTAATTCAGCCACAGGCACTGATTGAAAGGAAATTTTATAATTAAAGTCAATAACATTTATTTTTAAATCTTCTGCACAACAAGGACATAAAAAAATCTTTAACATGTCAAATTAAGAAAAGTACTGGAATTTTTTTTACTACCAGAATAGAAGATCTTTACTGTATTTTGACTATTTTCTTTCAAATATTTTAATCAAAATGTTATTGGCAGTAGTTCAAACTCTAAAATATTTATGGATAGCATACATGCTATTTTAAAGCATCTATTTTACATTATTGATACAGTCAGAAAAATCTTCCCTGTTAATATAATATTATAATGGGCAACATTGTTTCTTGACTATATCTCTTCATCTTTCATCCTGTTTTAATAACACAAGTGACAGCTAAGAAATTATTCTTTGATCTTTCAATAAACTAAGCCTGTGCAGACAGAGCAAGGTGAACAGGGTTAAAATGGCATTGATTATTTAATACACATTCGTCATTAATTTAACAATTTCCTCATCACAAGAACTATTGTTATTAGAGACATTTTGAAATTGTTTTTAGAAAAATCTTTGCCAGGAACATTACAAATCAGAGCATATTGTACACTAGCATCAGTTTCAAGACTCCTGATAAATCTGTTCTAGGATAGAAGTTTATTGTTCAAACCTTTAGATTTCCTAATGAGCAGTGTTTTCTGAATTTTACTTCTTACACAAAATGTGTAGCAATCATTATCTTTTTAAGAAAGTAATATGAATGATGATTTGTAGTCTCACAATCTCTTCTATTCTGACATTTATATGCCTGAAACATGATCTAAACAATCAGAGAAGAATAGTTTGTGGCTGACACTGGCAGTTTTGAAAAGAAGACAAGAGCACTCATAATGTTCAAGATTTCTACAGGATTTTCATTTTTAAGCACTATTTGTAAATTATAAATAGATAGGATACATTTGTATCTATACTGTATTTATGAAAATTAAAAAATAAAAATATGTTGTGAAAATAATAAAAATTATAAACTAAAAAGTAATGATTCTTTTTCATGGGAAAACATTAGATTATTCATAATATTTGAAAAGTATATTACATGTCTCCTTGCTATGGGAGAAATTATAGTATAGATGAATCACATACTTCTAAATAGTCATGTAATTCAGTATTCATAAGTAAAGTTGTAATTAGTTGCCTTCATAAATTTCTATATGACTATTTTAGCAAATAATTTGTTCATTCTGATTAATATGTCTTAGAACGTATCAGTAGGATATGTGAAACAGAGACAGATTCATATTCAATATTAACAGCTACCCAAATCATTACACAGACTTGGAAAAAATGGATTCTGTAAAGACTCAGTACCAAGAATTATTCTTTAACTTTAGTTCTATACAGTAAAATACATTAAGCTGCTACTGTCACATATGAACAAGCTAGGAAAAATGAAGATTTTATGAATCTATGTTTATGGCTTAATTTTTATTTTTATTTACATGTTTATAAAAGTAGGTATCGAAATAAAAAAATTTGTAGAAATGAGAAAATTATGAGACACAGGCAGCTTCTTATGAAGCTGCTGGTAAGTACCGTGTTAGTGTGTAACTGTTCACAGCTTAGTGATTTCCCCAGAAGTATTATCTGTTCCTTAGGAACCAATTCTCCCACAAGTTGCTGGTAGTTTTACATAAAACTGACAGTTTTTTTTTTACATAAAATTCTTGCATTTAAATTTATAGACAGTCATTTAGGAAGTTAGAATTCAGCCTCCTTAACATCTTTTCATTAAATGGAATAATTTGGAATATTTGAGTCCACAATCATAATGTTTTCCCTATTGCTTGTGTTAAGAACACATTACTTTTAATATCACACAATACTCTCAAAAAAAAGATCATATGGTTGTGGGCAAATGACTTCGTCTTTTAGGAAATCAATTAACTTACTTAATAATCGAGGGCTTTGAAGTAGAAGAATTCTAAGAGAACCTCTAGTACCTGTTACATTGTTATGCTGCAATACAATTTGTTGGAAATTATGGTTTCATTGTAATTACTGGAAAACTCTCAGATTTATAAATACATATTTATAAAATACATATTGAGTTTATATTCTAGGGACCGATGTATAAATCGGTATTGAAGAAATTTTAGATAGGAGAAACAAGTCCTCCAAAAGAGATAAATACTGAGTACAATGTGCGATAAATTCTCCTTAAACTTCATAAAAAATATTTGCTTTTAAGAATAAATACCAACATCATTTCAATAACACATAAGTCTGGATATCAGAAGGCATTGTGGTCATAGATTAATGTCTAGAATATTTTGATATCTAGAATATTAAAATTAATGTAATAGAAAATCTCAAAAGCGAAACAAATTTTTGTGTTTTTTATATAAAAAATAAAGTATATGAGTATCTTAAGATAATTTGTTGGAAATTAAAACTTGTAATTTTTCTTAAGAAAATAGTAATTCTATATTAAATATATTAATATAGGATACAAGGGAACAGAAAAATAACAGTCATTTTTATGATATTTGATATGAGAATACACAGATACACATTTTATCATTGTGGCATATATCTTCATAAAACTTGAAATGATCTATATTCTGTTTATTTTATTCAAAAAGTCCTAAAAATAAAATCAATAAAATTTTGAAGTAGAAGAGAGGGTTCTTACAAGTATCAGACACAAAATTAAGAAGATAATTTATTTTTACATTAAAGGAAAGTTTAAATTCATGAATTCAGCAAAAATAAGAATTTCATAGCTGTGTTTAAGACGGGTATTTATATTAAAGGTTTCCATAATCACCCAGTGTTACTAGAAGCACTGTATATAAAGCATGTTCTACTATCCTATATTGACAGTTCGGCAAGTATTTCACATTAAGAAGCAAGACTCAATGAAATTATTTTGTTTTCTGCTCTGAAGCCCAAGAGCCAAAATACTGTGAATTTCTTTGCAAAGTTTGTTTCCTTTTATGTTCCTGCATGTAAAGATAATGTGTTTTGCCCTTGGCGATTGCAAACATAATGACTTTATTAAATTATTAATAAATAAATACTTTCTTAAAAAGGAATAATTCTAGTTTTCTAGCATGCCTCTTCTACATGTCTGCAAATTCACTAACTCAAAAGAATGTTGTAGAGAGACCAGTTTAAAAAACTAAATAAGACATTGCTATGCCAGTTGGTGCTTGTAATTATCTTTTCCAGTTCTGGAAGGCATTTGAGGATAGTTTAAGAGCAAAAGATGAACGGAGGACCTCTAAGTCCTATTAAATCAATGCATGGGCACAACAGTAGGAGCAGAAGTAAATAAGCTGTGGAGGGGTGAATACCAATAAAGAAGATAAAAATAGTTTTTCATAGCTACTTACATCACAGCCTAGAAGTTCAGTCTGTGTGGATTTATCTACTCTTGAAGCAAAAGCCTTCTGCAAATGCTGGACTTTTTCCTGCAAAATGAAAAAAAAATTTTTTTTGCATTGTTGGTAAGTCCCCACTTACTAAAATTTGATTAGTGTGTGGGATTCATGATCATCTCTGTGTGTATACTCTGGTTTCAAATCAGCTTAAACATTTAGAGCTTTAATTTTTCAAGTTACAACTCTCCTATCTTAGGCATGTTTTCTTCTAGTCTAGGAGCTACTGAGTCAGACCGTGGTTGAATGTTAGAGACATGATTTACTTGAATCTGAGATAACTTGCTTATGCTATGTTTTCTTAATAACTAAATTGATATGATTTTGCTGATCTCATTTCAGTATATTTATATTTAAAATTCAAAGCATTCTCAATACATGAGATAGCCAATTTTTATGTTTCTTAATTGTCTGTGGAAATTCCTACCCATTTACAAGTCTATTTTAAGGAACTGACACTAACCCAACCGTGTAATAACTGGGTAAGGGAGGAAACACATGAAGGAAGTCTGGAATTTCATACTTCAAATACAAATATACTAATCCTTGGTCAACTAATTTATCTGAATTTTCGTATGGGGGCTTCTCTTTTCATTCCTAAATGTTTCACATAAAATAGGATCATGGACTTAATTATATGTGCTTACTAGGTATTCTGTCATGCTCACGACTCATCCTGGGCTGCTATTATCATTTCCCCCTGCTTTTTCCCCAACGCCACACACAGCCACTGGAAATTAAACTCATTCAACAACATGTCCATCCCTTAAATTTTGAGATGAAGTTTTGCTAAATTATCCAAACTGGGCTTGAGCTTGTAATCTCCCTGATTCAGACTCCACAGTAACTAGAAATGCAGGAGTACATCACCATGCCTGGCTTCTATTACTATCCTCTTGAAATGAGAAAAATGCAGTTTAAAATGTTTAACTAATGAGAAAGTTTCCAAAGAAGTTCATGGGATTGGACTCAGTTCACTTGCTTTAAAGAAATAGTCCTTTCATTACTATTCTTCTAAATGCTTAATAAAATAGTTTCTATAACACTAAAATTATTAAAAATAAATAAAAGACCTATATCTTCCTTCCAATTTTTCCAGGATTAGTAGTTTTCAAGAACCTCACTTTCAGGAATTCCAGTTACACAAAACTCTTCCTCTCTTCACCTTTTCCTTATTCCTTCCTCCCGTGATCTCCCTTTCCCTTTCCTCTGTATCACTCTTTCAGCTTTGCCTTGGGTTTGCAAAATTACCTCGGATGTTTAACAAAGTCTATATGTAAGTCAGGTAAACATCACTTTGTCTTATTGAAAAACAGATGAGAAATATTTTAGGCAGTATTAATGCCTTATACCTTCTAAGATCCCTAGCCACAAACAAGCTTGTGCAGCCTATTCAGACAAAAGTGAAATGCAGATTAGATAATTCAATAAGAAGTAATGTGAAGTAAAATTTTAATTGTTTGGAAAAGGTTAAGTGAAAATGTGGCTGCATTTTCCAAAATAAAATTAAAATGAGCAGGAGCATACTCTGTTTGTTTAGACTTAAATTAGAATTGGGGTAACTAAAAGAATATTGGTCTGAGTTATAAGTCTTGGGAAATTTAAATAAACATAAATACCAAACTCAAACAGTTTCATTACCAAAGCCTGATCAAAGCAAACTAAAAATTTTTAAACCACCTAAATGAAAAACAATTTCTGAAATAAAAATAAACAGAGATATTTCCAGTGAATGTTATTATCACTCTTTCTTATATATTTGAATTATATATTATGTATGAATTTGTATGTCATATTCAAATATGGAGATTATAAGCTTCTAATAGACTTAGCTAACCTTATTAAAAATTAAGTATATTTAGTATAATATGAAAATCAATTATGAATTTCCATAACATACAATTAGAAGATAAAAAGACATGTACTGAATTTTATGTTTTTGAGTGCTATTTATTTTATCATATGTGCTTTTAATGTAGCTCTCTTCCAGTATTGTCCGATGTTAGCAAACATTGTAATTCCTTCTTCCAATCTTTCAAAGAGACAGTGGAAGAGTTAAACAATTCAACTTCTAGTAGACAAATTTTATAAATAAATCTGTACCCATGACAAACTATCCAATTGTCTTTTAATTTTCCTTTTCAAACAATGATAGTATCAGTACTTCTTGAAAAAATACATCCCTGTGATTTTTTTATTGAAAATTAATAAAAGTGCGGCTGTGCTTGGAATAAAACAAAAAAGACTGCTAAGCAAATTCCACATTAAAAAAAACAGAAATGAAAAGAAAAAGAAATTTCATGATTTAATTTGCTGATAAATTATTGTATGATCCGAGTCCCAAATTTTGAACAACGAAATTTTGAATATTACATAATATTGATATTTGAATAAAAATGCTTTTTTCTACAAATTTGTAAGTTACTTGAGATTAATATAACATTGTATAATATAATCCAAACATCATAAAATACATATAAGTCAAAGAAATATAGTTCACAAAATTATTTGATTATATTCATATTCCTTTTCCTTATGTAACTTTTACCACTATAATTATCACTACTAATAATAGATAGCATTGATAGATTGCAGTTTTTATGCCAGGATCTGTATCAGTTAAATAAATAAATAAAGTAGTAAAAACTATATATTTTACATATTAATGCCCCATTTTTAAAAACAGGAAGTTGATTCTTAGTAAGGTGAAAGAAATTACTAATTATGACACAAGACAGTGGGTAGAAAGAAGATGAAAATCTAACTTCTTTTTCTTTAAACCATGGTGCCCTTTCTATATTCTAATTATGAAAAGCTTACAAAAAGTATTGCTGCCTCCAAATCATATATGCAAAGAAACATACCAAATATGTGGTTTTTATAGTTACTAAACAGCTAGTAATTGCCAGTTGCAATAAAGGTCTATTCTTGATGCTCATCTTACCCAGAGTCTGGTGCAGACTCTACTAAGTTACTTTGCTTTGCTGTGGAAACAATTTAAGACTAAGATTTATCAATGTATTTCTTTTAAAGGTTAAAATTCTATAGCATACTCATTACTGTAAATATGATCGATCAGTAATGCATTTTGGAACACAACTTAGGAATGGAATGATAAATTTACTTGGAAACAAGATGTGGAAAGGCAAACAAGTAAAAACAAATTTTGAAAAGGCATGAAATTCCTTTGATAGCAATGATACCAATTTAAGCAGAGAATTTAATCTATTTAAGCTCTTAAAATCATTTCAGATGTGTGTGTGTGTGTGTGTGTGTGTAGGTGTGATACACTTGATATTCATAGATTCTGTCTTCATATTATATGCCTCCCATATAAAAAGTTGGCTTCTAATTTTTTAAGACTTTTAATTTAAATTTCACCAAAATTACATTTCTATTGAATGCTACAGAAATAATAGGTCCCACTGACATATGCACGATTTACATTTGCATTTGTATCAAGAACCTGCCACTGAGGCAGTATTAAAGAGGAGGAAATGTGGTAAAATGAAAAACAAGAAAAAGCCATGAAAAGCAAGTGAACCTGATTTTGTAAATGAAGCCTTGACTTTTATAAATTGGTGCATCATAATTTTACAAAGTAGTGGGATTCATTGCAATGAATTCACGTGTGCATATAGAATGATTTGGTAAATTTTATTGCCTATTAAATCCCTTTTTTCTTTTCTTCCTTTTTTCCTCTAATCCCAATCCTCTCCCCACTCTACTAATCTGTTTTTTAATGAAAATCATTGTCTTCCTCTTCTTTCTATCTTCCATATATGAGAGAAAACATGACTCTTGGCTTTCTTAGTCTGGTTTATTTTGGAAATACATGGCCCTCACTTTCTGAGTCTGGCTTATTTTACTTAACACAGTGCTCTCAAGTTCCATCTATTTTGCTGTAAATGTCATACTTCCATTCTCTTATAGCTGTGTAAAATTCCATTTGGTATATATACCACATATTCCTTACCAATTTGTCCATTGACAGGCATCTAGACTGGTTCCTTAACTTGTCCATTATAAATTGTGCTGCTAAACATGATTATGCATGTCTTGTATATGATAACTTTAGTTCTTTTTAATAAATACTGAAGAGTTGTATAACTGGTTCCATTGCCAGCCTTTTGAGGAAACTTTCTACTGATTTTATTAATGCAAATATCACGAACATTTTCCTGCACATCATTACCAGAATTTACTATTATTTATTTGATGACTCATAAATTATGAAGCTATTTAAAATGAAACTTGATACCTATCTCTTCATGAGATATAAGATCAATTCAAATGAACTGAAGACTTAAATATAAGACCTAAGATGATACCAGAAGCAAACAAGTCATGCTTCAAGATACTGATATGGGTAATTTTTTTTTTTTAAGAAAAAGTGTCAGACATGCCATCTGGAAGATCTAAAAAATTCCATCAGTCATCAGTAAACTGCTTGAACTTATAAACAGATTTAGCAAAGTGGCAGGATATAAGATCAACACCCACAAATCAACAGTGTTCCTATATACTATTAATAATAGGAGTGATGAAGAAATCAAGAAATCAGTCCCATTTAAACTACCTTTGAAAAAAATAAAATACTTGGGAATTAACCTCACAAGGGAAATCAAAGATCTCTACAACAAAAATCATTGGTCATTGAAGAATGAAATCCAAGATGGCCTAAGAAGATGGAAAGATGTCCCATGCTCTTGGTTAGGCAGAATTAATATAAGAAAAATGGCCACTCTACCAAAAGCTTTATATAGATTTAATGCTATCCCTATAAAGATTCCTATGTCATTCTTCACAGACATAGAAAAAGCAATTCTCAAATTCATTTGGAACCATAAAAAACCTAGAATTGCCAAAACACTACTAAGCAAGAAAGACGAAACAGGCAGTTTTGCCATACCAGATTTAAAACTATACTACAAAGCTGTAGTAAAAAAGACAGCATGGTACTGGTATCAAGATAGGAAAGAGAACAAATGAAATAGAAAAGAAGACCCTGAAACAAACCCTCAAATCTTTAAACATCTGATTTTTGACAAAGGGGGACAAAATATTACACGGAGGAGTGACAGCCTCTTCAACAAATGGTGCTGGACAAACTGGTCATCCACTTGCAGAAAGTTGAAATTAGACCCATATCTTTCTCCTTGCACAAGAATCAAATCAAAATGGATCAAGGAGCTAGGAATTAAACCAAGCTACCTTGCAACTGATGGAAGACAAATTAGGTCCAACACTTTAGCATTTGGGAGTAGGCAAAGACTTTCTCAACAGGTCTCCTAAAGTGAAGGAAGTAAAGTCAAAAATCAGTGAATGGGCTGCCATTAAGCTAAAAAGCTTTTGCACTGCCAAGGAAACAATCAAAAGAGTCAAGAGGTTTCCTATGGAAATGGAGAGAATCATGGACTATGATTCCTCAGACAGGGGACTCATATCCAGAATCTACAAAATCCTCAAAAATCTCAACTACAAAAACAGAAACAACCCAATCAATAAATGGGCCAAAGAGCTAAATAGAAACTTCTCAACAGAGGACACTGATCAAGCCAATGAAAACATGAAAAAGTGCTCTAAATCAGAGAAATGCAAATTGAAAACTTCATTAAGATATCACCTCACACCAGTCAGAATGGCAAAAATGAAGAAAATAAACAATAATAGATGCTGGAGGGGCTGTGGAGAGATAGGCACACTAACACACTGTTGGTGGAACTGCAGACTGGTACAGCCCCTCTGGAAAGCAGTGTGGAGAATCCTCAAAAAATTAGGGATAAAACCACCATATGATCCTGCTATTCCTCTCTTGGGTATTTTTTCAGGGGATTTAGAATTAGCACATTATAGTGACATAGCAATATCTACGTTCATAGCAGTTCAATTTACAATAGCTAAACCATGGAAACAACCCAGATATCTCTCACTGGATGAATGGATCCAAAAACTGTGGTACATATATACCATGGAATTTTACACAGCAATTAGAAACAATGATATTGCAGCCTTTGAAGGTAAATGGATGGATATGGAAGAAATTATGCTGAGTGAAATCAGCATAACCCACAGAATCAAGAGTCAAATGTCTTCATTCATCTGTGGAGGCTGGAACTAGACCCTGGCCATTGAGAAAGGTGATCTATTATTATATGTTAAATCCAGATAAGATGTAATGTTACACAATCTAATACATTTTTAGAGATTTTGTTGGAAGGGGAAGGGAGGGGTAAGGGTGGGTAATTAGGGGGGCATTCTTGGGGGTAAATCTAACCTTCAGAATCTATATACATTTTATATTATTTTGTTAAAAACTTGTATGATAGTTCAACAAATAAATTTCTCAATTAAAAAAAAAGAAAGAGGGTCAGACGGAGTGGGGAAGGGAGAGAGAATAAATTTTTATTTAGTTTTTCATATGATTTTCGTTGCTCCAACACTTCGTTGTGTACATGGTGCTGGGGTTTGAACCTGTATACTCACAAATGCCAGGCAGGTGCCATAACCACAGAGGCACCACTCTGACCCATTTTTTTCTTTTTGATAAGACTCCAAAAGCACAAGTAACAAAAGCTAAATAAATGAGATTACATCAAATTACAATAGGTTTGTTAGGGAAATGAATTAAAAGGAAACATAAAATAACATAAAGGCTGCTAAAAATAGCATATTCCTAAATTTGGATCCTGAGTCATGGAGCTAAAGGATATGCATATGGAAAGATAAATATTGAAAGTCTTGAAAATTTGACATTAAAAGAGGGGAAAAAGATAACTTCTAAAATTGAAAAGTAATGTAATTTATCGCAAGAAAACTCAGTGTTCTGAATCAAGTTTAATCTAGAAATTAGATGCATCAAAAGGAAATTGAACATCATCTTATAACAGACTTCAATGTCAACAGTAAGAGTTTAATCACATAAAACCAAAGCAAAATACTACAGAGAAAATCACTGAAACTGCTAAATGATACTAAAGCCAAGGATAAGCTTAGGAAAGAAAAGGCAACATTATACAGGTTCCATTGATTATTTTTACTCAACTTTAATGAGAGTTTATCAATGAAAACATCAGTAGAATTATAAGGAATAGTGTCCAAGCAGGCAAACCCCCTCAAGTAAAACTTAAAATGTCTGGGAGCTAAGAAGTAGATGTTACTCTTTATTAATGAAATCGAGCCATAAAACAGTAACTTCCCTGTTATTTGAAGTTGATAATGCTGTTTTTCAGGAAGCAGGTGTAAAACCTTAGGACCTGACTTAAAATGACCTTGAGAACCTGGCAGAACCCAAGGTCTCCCACGAGCAGAACCTAATGAACAAGAACAAGGAACTATATCAGAAGCAAGGGGAACCATTGACAGCTACACATCAGACCAGAACAACAGAGAAACTGGAAACTTGCCAATTAGAAAATATCTGTAAGTTCTAGGCAGATTTGCCTACAGGGTACAGACTATTCCACCAAAACTCAGGGTTACAACCAAGTAGCCCTCTATTTCTCCTTAGCCCAGAGAGATTTACCCCAGTCTGCCTCCTTTGTTTCCCTGTCCGTGGGCCTAAAACAATGCTCTTTCTTAAATGACTAGGGATGTAGTTTAAGTGTAGAGGACCTGCCTGGCATGTGCCAGGTCCTGAGCTTGATTCCTAGCACTACAGAAAAACAAAACAAAACAAAACAATTTTTGTAATACCCTGTGCTATAAAATTGGCTTCTATGTGCATGCTACAGAGAGCTCTTGCTCAGTGACATTATTACTTATTGTTTTGGGAAGTTGCTAATGTAACAAAAAGTAGGGCAAATAATAAAAAGAAACCCTATGCAACAATGAATACTGGAATTTAAACCAGAAGTATTAATGCTAGCTGTACTCTTCAACAGCTCCATTCCTACTACTGTCATTTGACTAAGGTAAGAGCAGGCATTTGTATTACAAGACTGAGATCTGGCTGTTTCCAATCCCAGTGCCCATGTGAAGAGGATTCTATCAGGATGAGCCAAGTGTCCCCATCACAGGCTATTTCCTTCTACACTATAACCAGATATCCAAACACTGGCACTTACTGCCCAGTTCATGATATGTCTGGGTCATTGCTCCTAAGGGTGACTCAAGAACCAGCAATGGGTGGCTTGTTGGTGAAGGGCACAGAGCTTTGGTGTAGGTGAATGATCACACATGTTCAAAAGGCTCTGAAGGATAGAATCTGAGGTAGACCAAGGCTAGATAGGCTGGAGGCAAGGTTGGCTCTCTCTACATGGCTAAGTGCCTGCACAGAATGCTATGGAGTTCCCTCAAAAATCTGTAATTTGAACATTTTTTCCCCAAGTCACCAGGGAAAGTATATTTCCCAAGATAGGAGAATAGAACATATTTTATTCAACAGTTTTTAAAACCTGATTTATAACTGCAGTATTAAGACACATTCTGTAAGTCCCCATTTGTGATCTTGACCTGGGACTCACCAAATGTCCTGCTACTGAGATGTGCTTTCAGACGTTTTGATCGACACACCTCAGGGAAAGCACTGTGAGGTTTTAAAAAGGTGAGAAAAAGTTTATTTTATACTTGTATGTTAAAAAATTAGTCAATACTATAAGGGCAAACAGAAGGATGAAATGTCAGTAAACCAATAAAACAAACATCTAGAAAATAGGTATTTTCATTGGCTTTCATGATATCTGAACTAGAAAACCTGCCTGACATCCACCATCCCCCACCATCACTTTGAGACCGGTGTGCAGGTGATTTTTACAAGAAATACAGCTTAACTCACTACATAGCATATCTTAAATTTATAGAACAAGGGTCTGGAGTGGTGGCTCGGTGGTTATGTCACTTGCCTGGCATGCACAAATACATGGGTTCGAACCCCAGCACCCATGTACACAACTAAGTGTCAGCAAATAAAGCCATGTGAAAAACTACCTAAAAATCAATTCTGTCTCTCTCACTATAAAAAAAATTTATAGAAGAGATGCCTTATAAGACATTGCGTAAGCTAAAATTATATTTAGGTCACTTTATTTAAGAAAGAAATTGACTGATCAAGACATAAAACAGGAAAATGTTAATATCAGGAATATTATATCTATATAACCATGTGTAATATTCTAGATGCAAAGTGAAAGAACTTTTAAAAAATAATTTTAAAATCATAATTAAGTAATGCTTTACAACATTTCAATTCTAACTTCATTATTCTAGTTTCCAAGTGTTTAGAGCCTATTGAGCTATATGTGAATCCAGTAATGGTGGATTAAACAAGTATTTATTTGATTTATTTGATGCTTATGATAGGCTAATTCATTTCTTCTAGTTTAATCCTCTTTTTGGTAAGGTAGAGCTAACTTTAGAAAAGTCTTATAAAGAGGGACATGAACTTGACTTTGAGTCAGGTCTTCTAGAGGCTAAGAACGTGAAATTTCAGGGTAAGAGCAGGGGTCATTTAATAACCAATTAGGAATAGTAAGAAGGGAGTTAAGACTAGAAATAGCAGCTTTATCTCTCTCACAGGAATACTCAAGACATCAGTTAATAACATCACTAAGATTTATTTTATAATCACATCCTCCTCCCTTTAATATTCCACTGCCCTAGTCCACTATCTAAGTGGGTAGTGAAGAGTAGAGCAGAGACATGTAATGGGTGTGTGGAAATCACCAATACCTTCTACTCCAATAGCCCATGTATTGGAGTAAAATCCTCATGGACTGAATGGTGTTTCCTCAAAATTTATGTCTTCCTAGATGCTATGAATGGGACCTTATTTGGAAACAATGTTATTGCAGAAGTAATCAAGTTAAATGAATAAATTCAGAAATCCATAAATTCAATATTCTTGGTACACTTGAAAGAAGAGAGACATTTGAAAATAGTGACACAGACACTAGAGAGAGAAGACTGTGTGAAGACAGAGGTAGAGGCTAGAGTGTACATCTACAGATCAAGCAACTTTAAGAATTGCCAGCAACCTCAGAAGCCAGAAAAGTCCAGAAGGATCCTTCCCTAGAGCCTTCAGAGGCAACATGGTTGCACTGACACCTTGATTTCAGAATGTTTTCAGAACTACGAGAGAACAGATTTTTGTGTGTCAAGTTAGCCAATGAGTGTTGCTTTGTGACGAAAGCCATAGGAAATTAATATAGCCCCCTAATTTTTTTGTTTCAACATATAGTTTCTACATTACATATTATCTGTAAATAATAGAAAAGTAGCATGAATATATAATATGAATCACATATTTCCAATGCTTAAAACTGATTAGTAATTTCCCATTCCTGCTAGTCACAGGTGGCAGGTGAGACCTACTAAGTAACTAGTCCAAATGGATATGAGTTAAGTGTCAAACACATACTGAATTTTGAAGAATACCAAGAAAAATCTAATAAAAATTCTGTGAATATTTTATATTTATTATATCTTAAAATCATACTATTTTGGAAATAGTAATTTAAATAAAATGTACTTAAAACATCAAAGTACACAAGTGACCACCCTGTGGCTTGTTTTATACTTCTGTTGCATAATTTTGGTCTATATAATAACAAACCTTTTACCATGATATGCAATCTCTGCCTCATATGGCCCTACCTCACCGTGCTAACTTCATCTCGTTCCATTATGTCACATACAAACATTACACTCCTCACATGACTCTTCTTCCAGTTTCCTGATTGGATTAAGAATTTCCCCACATGAGGAACTTTAATATGCCATTCCTTCCATTTAGAATGTTCTAGTCTAGATGGTTCTAATCTAGAAATGGTATACTTTTCAAAGTAGATTTCCCATTCTATGTGATTCGCCACCTTAATCTTTTTTTTGTAACTAAATGACTTTAATTTTAACTTACATCTATTTATTTGTCTGTTTGTCTATACTTGGTCTGACTTTGGCACTAACAGTATGGTTCCTTCAGCAACTAGCTCTATCAAACTATCTATCATCTATCTATCTATACCAGGGGTGGAACCCAGGGATGGATGCTTAACCACTAAGCAACATCCCCAGCCACATTTCTAATTTTAATACAGGGTCTCACTGAGGGCCTAAGTTGCTGAGGCTGGCTTTGAACCTGTGATCATCCTGCCTCAACCTCCTGAGTTGCTGGGATTATAGGTGTATGCCAATGCACCTGGTGACAATCATGCATTTTTAGAGCCATAACGAGTCTGTACTGATCTAGGTACTTTCCAGTTTCTGTGCACATTCCAGGTGTTCAATACTTTTTAGAATACATGAAGAAGTGAAGGAGAGAAGACATATAAGGTTTGATTGACATCAGAGATCAGCCAGTGAACTTGACATCTGCAGAAGCATTTGCTGTTTAGAAGTTAATATTGTTGAATTGACAAGTCCGGTAAAATTGCTGGCATTTATATGGCATATAAATTTGAGTAGTGACAGACTGGAAATGAAATATGAGCATAGGGGCTGTTCTCATAATTCTAGGCTGTACAAATGTGTTAAGATGAAACAAAAGAAAGGAGAAGGGCAGTTTGAGAGAAAGGTGAGGACAATAAAGAGTAGGTACAAATTGTACACGTGTCTGCAATCAATGCTATAACATCAAATGAGAAATTCATGCATGGCTTATGATTTCTTTTATTTCAAGAGAAACTTATGTATTCCATTCTCACTCTGCTTGAATTATATTGTGAGAAATTAATGAGGCGATTCATCCAATGAAGGTAATTGGGGGGAAAATAATGAAAGTAAATGTATCTTGTAAAGGAAATAGGACCCAGCAGAATTTTTTGATATATCAAGCCCCAAACATTCCCTCATTATCAACATCCTGGTTTAAATACACACATTCTATCTGTCAGGGGAAATTTCCAATCCTATTGCCCTAATTTGCATGCGGTGACTTCTGCAAGAAATACACTATGATTTTTATCTCCATCTCTCACTCATTCTTCTTCATTCATAGACTGGGTTAAAGTAACATGCTTTCCTTCTTATTGGCACAACCTACTCACAGGATGCAATGTCAACTTATCTGGTTATTAGCTACAGACTCCTTTCCTGGAGGAGAGGTCTACAATTTACTCTCTGTGTCTGCAACTACAATAGATGATTTAAAATCAAAGAATGTATTGGAAGCTCATAGGGTTGCATTCTAATGCAGGATTAGATCACATTATGTTTTTATTAAGTTTATCTTAACTTTCTGTTTTGCAGTTTGTTCTTGAGTTAGTCAGCTTTCTGTCACTATGACAAAATACCTAGATAATTAACTGAAAAAGAGGAATGGTTTATTTTGGCTCATGGTTTCAGAGGTTTCAGTCCACAGTTGGGTGACCCTGTGGTTTTTGGGACTGTGGAGAGCTTATTGGCAGGGAATACATGGTGGAACAAAGCTGCCTACCTCACGGTGGATGGGAAAGACAGACGAGACAAGAAGGGGCCAGGATTGCTATACACCCTTCAAAGACATGCCTCCCATGACCTAACTTCCTTCCACTAGGTCTCAACCTCTAAAAGTTCCAATACCTCCCATCAGTGCCACTGGCTGAAGATGAAACTTTTAGAATTGAGATTTGGGGAATATTTAAGATCCAAACCACAACATTTCTGAATGTTGGAAGACAAAGAAGGACAAAGAAGACTGTTTAATTTTTCCTTTAAACCTCAAAATTGTGTGTGCGTGCGTGCGTGCGTGTGTGTGTGTTGAGTGAATGAATCTAGGAGAATTATAATAGTGTTGATCAATAAAACCATAAATCCTTAATTTAACCTTGAAAATTCTTCCTGTAAAAAACAACACACACACACGTTAAAAATACCCTGTAATCACTAAAAACAGAAATTTATCTGAAATGGCATCTTGAAAATATGGCAAAGATTTCTCAAATTTTTTCTTGATATTTTTATTGTGGAAGACCAGGATATAATACCTTGCCTACTTTATTGCTATTGTTTAAAAGTAAGACTCCTGTTTTGAAGAAGATTCATTCTAGGGGATTGTGAGCATTTTGTTTTATGGTATTGATTAAACTTCAATGTTTATAAAAATTCTCATACTAAACAGTAAAGTGACACAAAGTTCTTCGAGGCAGTCACTCACTAACAGTAATATGCTGATGACAGCATTCCAGAAGCACCAGCATGAGGGAGACAATAAGATCACTACACACCTGCAGACTCAGCACAGCTTGACAGGTTGACAATCAGTTAGCAGTGGATGTTATGAATCAAATTTCACCAGACCTATTGTACCCATAGATCAAATTTTACTGGAAAACTCAAGAAATTCTGAATGCCATGAAATTCATTATCCACCAATTTTCCTTTAACACACTCATAAGCAAAAGTAAATACATAAAATAAAAAACTACCTCTACATGTATATCTAAAAGAGCAAATCTAGTATAACAGCAAAAGACATTGTGACTAGAGGAATTACTTAGTCACTTTGGATCTCTGTTTACTCAGCTTTTAAACAGAAATGGTAGGTGAGGACATTTAAAGCTGAACTTAATTGACTGCAACAAATATTTAATAGGCATCCATAATTTTTAATTCATTCATCAGTAATTATAGTATATGTTAAGTATGCAAATTAAACTGAGTTCGTTCTTTTAATCCATGCAGATATGCAATAAAGTTTTTGTTTAATGTATGTTGTATTATTTTTACACAGATGCTTCTCAACTTATGATGCTACATCCCAACACACCCATCTAAGTCGAAAAATTTGTAAGTCAAAAATGCATTTAATTCCCCTAGTCCACTAACATCATAATTTAGCAATAATAAAAATAAAAAATAAGAGAAACAGAGTGAGGAGAAAGAAGTAACAGGGGAACAGAGGTAGAGAAAGGGTACAGGGAGAGATGGAACAAAAAAAAGCACAGTCAGCACTTCTTGAAACAAGCTGTATTTGCAGGGGTGTGAGGAGAATCAACCAATAAACTTGGACTGAGCAAATATTAATTCTTTTTTAGTATTTGCTTTCTTGGTAGTTCCAACACAAGGCAATGTGTTCATGTTCATGCTTTCTTATACGTGCATTCATTAAACACAATCTATTCCTCTGACTGCAATTTCTTAGTTAAAAAAAATAACGGCATCTTGGTGAACTCAGTTGTAGAGTACACAAGTACAAGACTCTGGGTTCAAGCCCCATCATCATAAAAAGGTGTTTTGATGCATTAAAATAATGTGTGAAGGTTACTTAGGCTACACACTAAGTAGTATTCAGCAGCATTCAATTGTATATATGAAAAAACAAAAATTCTGATGAGGTTTCAAAACGCTTACCAAATGCTATCTATTGATTCTTCTTTAAATTTGTGACTTATTTAAAAGCTACATATAAACAAATTTTTGCAAAGATTTATTAGCTGATGCTTGACATTTTCACACTTCATGAAGTGTCCTTTCAAAGGAATATTTATAAGGCCAGGCTTCAGAACATCTATTTTCATTGTAAATTGAAATTATTTTCACTGTAAAATAAACAGATTTTCAACTTTATAATATTATCTAACTATAAACTATAAATTACAATCATGAAATAATAGAAAATGATCTAAAAGAGCAAATTATAGAGAAAAGTATAAATGAACAGAAATTCTTTACATAATTAATACACATTAAATAAGGTACAAGTTCAACATGCACACAAGTGTACATATGCACACACACACATACACATGAATGCAGGTGTGCAACATGATGCCCAACCTGCATAGGTTACTGCCTCCAAAAATGATGCTGAGAATCCATAGGGGAAAAAGAACAGAATCCAAGATGTAAAAACAACAACAATAACAAATGAATTTTAAATAGCCTGTGGGAAGAACGATATGCCAGCTTAATGTAGAGAGGAGCTAGAGGTTCAGCACAGGAAGGACAGTTTAAATTCTGCTTTTGCTCTTTCCAACCCACCTTCCACCTCTTTGCCTTTGAACTATCATTTCCAACCCCCGTCCTTTGTATCACTGCTGTGGGGATCTAGCTGGGCAAGAGTTTTTCAGGTGGAGGGTAAAAGTAGGTGGGGGCTAACAAGTTTTGGACATTCAGTTCTTTATTTCTCTAATCCAACTCCCAGTGTTTGTGGATTGCAACCCAGCAAAACTGCTTTCTGCCTACGTTACACCACAGAAAAGGATTTAGGGGTGCAATCTTGACCAGTTATTTCCTGCTAGTTTGTTGCAAAATCAAGTGATAACTCAGATGGTGCATGCATGGGACTTTCCGTCAGAAAGCCCATGTCCTGTGCCCTGTCCAACATACATATGCAACTTGAACTACCATGGAGGGATAAACAATATAGTCTGGCCTTTGGTTCTTCTCCAAGGCCAAAGAGCCAATACAGATAATAGAATGATTTTAAATAAATTGATAAAGTATGACAAATGAATAAATAAATGTAAGAAAAGAACAAGATTACTCAAGTCACCAGAAGCAATATTTCAAGGGCAATACAATAGATGTGGAGGAAATAAAAGACATGGGGTGCACTGATGCTCTTATAAGATGCAAGATATGGTCACTGATACATTTGGGAAACAGAAGTTATTATATGTGTCTGTTAAGAGAAATAAAAATAAAACCATATAAAATTCTAAAAACCAGAAGAAAAAGAAGAAAATATTATAAAATTGAATTAAGAGAACACAGTTAAGTACAGGAAATAAAAATAACATTAAATAATGTGACATAATTAAATCCTAGTTAGTTAGAAATTAAAACAAATGAATATGGATTGAAGTAACCAAATAAAAGACCAGAATCTATAAACTGAAGAATGGAAACAAAATCCACCAATATGTTGTCTGCAAGAAGCAGGAGACTTGTAAAAATTGAAAAGGACTAAAAACATATGCCTGATAAATATAAATCAAGGGAAAGTTGGGGTAGCAGTCTTATGTTCTGACAAGCAAGCAAGCAAACAAAATCCTGCTTCAGGTGGTTCGCAGCTTTACGTGAGTTTACCGGTGATATGTTCACTTCATCTAAATCCAATCAAAGTGAAAAGAATAATACTAAAAGAGGGTAGCTAGTGGGGAGAAAAAGAACAAAGGAAAATAAAAGATAAAAAGTGAAATAGAAAATTTATAATCAAAATTCTTCTGCCAATGAAGATGCAACTGCAGGACCATCATGTTTTCTAAGCCTAAGGCCTAATTATAAAGGAACTGCTACCCTGTGAATCAGGACTCATCTTCAGAATTTGTGAGGCCAGTAATGAAGTATGATTTTAGATGATTTTATTTAAATATTGCCAGTGTATTTCGGAGAAAATAAACAACTAAATTTTCATTTTAGCTTGCTAAGGGATGCACAGTAATAAAACAAACCATATGAAATGCAATGGAGGTAGGGAAGGTGGCACCATTGGGGCAAGAAGGAAGGTGGGGCTGCCTGTAGGCTATGCTCCTTCACAGATCTGTGGATGTTACATTTCCAGGTAGCAATTACATTCTTCAGTGATCTGACAAAATGATATAAACTGAAGTGAGACTTTATAATGAAATCTGAAATTATTGATCAGTAAAAGAAAAATGCCATGCAAAATAAGTGGCATCGTATTGTTAACCTTAAACTTGTGTTAAACCCCAGACAAATGAAATCCTCGCTCTTAGCATGAATTCAAAAGAAATGACTGGTGACACAGAGAAAATAAATGCCAGGTTTACCAGCTGGGTTTATTTTTCTTTTTATTTATCCTGCCAGTTGAGACTACATACAGTATTTTGATATATTGGCATGCATCAACAAAGTCCTTGCCTTCAGAAATATTTCTGTCTTAGAGAGAATTTATATCATGCAGCTGATTTGCTGAAATCCACAACTAGTCTTTATCAAAGTAATTTCTTGTGTTGTTAAAAGCACATATTTTCACACACAAGTATTTTAAAATGTAAGTAAGATCATATATGTATATATCACATATTGCCAAAACTATAATTGTAGTATTTTATTTTTAAATTAATTTTAAAAGTAAAAAGGAATTATTTTTAAATTACTAGACACTGAAATCATATAAATGTTTGATTAACTATTTATTAGTATCCATTATCTAAAACAAACTTTAATCTCAGTATTTTATTTTATTTATTTATTAAAGAAAGAGGGGGCAGTGAGAGAGAGAGATAGAGAAGCAATTTTTTAATTTAGTTTTTCATGTGGCTTTCGTTGCTCCAAGATTTTATTATGTACATGGTGCTGGGGTTCAAACTCACATACTTGCATATGCCAGGCAAGCACTGTAAATGCTGAGCCACCACTCCAGCTCTAATCTCAGAATTTTAAATCTATATTCTAAATATATTTATAAGATTGATCAATTAAAAAAAAAGTCTTTATAAAAAAAGATTGATAAATTCATTTTTTTTAAATTAATTTAGCATATTAACACATCCCTGCCTTTTTCTTTTTCCATTTCAATGTCAAAATAGATAATATTTGGTAAGACTTACAGGTTTGAGAATCATATAATGTACATGAATCTGTGTTAGTGATCTGGAGATGGTAAGCATATATCCCAGCTGTCTATCAGGACATTATCATTTCTTTCTTACATAAACTAATTATGATAATTGTGTCTTATTTATGATAATAGTTATACCAACTTATTTCAGGCACAAAAATTATGCTACAATAGTTTTTGCAATATATTCCACAGATGACACTTATTATCTAATAATAGACTTAGACAGTTCACATCAACTAATGTCAAACCAAACCAACATTAATCAGAATATTATTGCTCAGAATACTCAGACTCTGAGGTGAGAATTCCCATGAAAGTGATTTATTAGTAACTGCTTCCAGGAAAAACAAGATTAGGGGTGTGAGGAAGTCAGAAACAGAAGAGAAGTAGAAGCAGCATCCAAAGAACAGCTTCAAGATCTCAGAGGTGTCACAGGACAGCTCTGGAGAAAGGGTAAGGGAGCTGGGGAATGAGTCCCCCACATAGGTCTATCCCTGCTTAAGGGAGTCAGGTGGGTGTGTCCTGGCCTCTCAGGCACTCAGGGTCTGCTTGGAGTATGGGCCTTTGGTTCCTCCAGCTAGGATGACTCATTCACAGACCAACAGTTGCTGGGCGCTGAGAGGGAAGCATTTGCCCAGGGCACAAATTCACACATAGGCACATCCCCACATTCACTGGTAAAGGAATCCAGGGGGACATGGACAGAGCTCTGGTAGCAGCACGTACAGTTCACCTGTAAAAGGCAGAGAGTCTAATCCTTGAAGTGGGATATGAGGAAACTGAAGCCCAGAGACACATACCTAATATGTAGCAAACAGAAAAGCAGAGCCCAAGTGTCCACTTTCAATAACAATACTCAATACTAATACTTTGATTCAATTTCTTATGATTATTTTTGTTCACTTATTAGTTAACTATTTCTTCACAGAGTATCAGGAGGCAATCTTGATTTCAAAGGATTAGAACTTTGCAATTTAGCGTAAAAGAAAATAACACATGGGTTTCTCCATTTGTAATATTTACTTTTTGCTCTCACTAATAAATTTAAATGTAAATTATATTCACAGGTCATTATTCATTGTAAGTACTTTTTGTATGTCATTTATACCATCAACACTCTTAGCTATTTACTTCAAATACAGATGAGCTAACTTTGAGGAACGTTTTTTTTTTAAAGACCTGAAAATTACATTTGCATAAACTTATGCTTATATAGATTATTAAAATGTGTGACATTTCTTAGAATAGTCTTCCAGATTCATCTTTATTGTAACAATGTGAAGATTTTCTTTATAGAACTGAATAATATTCTACAATACATATATAACACAGTTTCAGTATATGTCCATGGACTCAATGCTGTTTCTATATCTTGTCTATTGTGAACAATACTATAAAATTTATTTTTAAAAAGGAATTGTTCTAGAAATTCCCATGACAATTTCATCCCCTCATTCCTGTTTTTGTTTACAATATTTGTCAATTTATTGAAAAAATTCTAGGTTTGTAGAAACTTACCATCCAAATAAAAACTAACTGGTATGAAGAAACATTAACCAAGTTTCTTTGAACGTACTTGGGTCAGGTGAAGGACAGGTAGGAGAGAGTCAGCCAGTAAAAAAGGCAATTTTGGGGAGAGAACATGGCAACCACCCCACCAACAATGACTCCGAGACACTCCTGAAAAACACCTCATGCTGCAGGAGTGCACATGGATTCCCACAAGACCCTGCTATCTGAAGAAACAGACACTCTTCAAAATGGGTACTTGCTTGCTATCATAATATATTGTGAGAGCCCTCTCAAAGAAAACTGCTACTATTACTACTAGTCATCAGCACATCTGGTTTTAGTTGAAACAGACTAGTATCTGCACCTATACATGCTCATGTTCTCGCAGAACGGTCTGGCATCTTTAGGTCTGTATTGACCAAACAGCTCCCCATCACAACGAAGCAAAGCCATAAGAAGATTCAATTACACCGCCAAGAGTAACAAGGTTGAAATACAAGACACGTTCTCTGATTCTGAAAATGAGGAAAAGGGGAAATAACTCCCCACCTCAACCTCACAGCTCTCCACCCAAGGACTCATAACCTGGGCCCTAGATGAAAACCAAAGATATTGTATCAACATTATGATTAGTAATTCAATCAAAGAGTTGAGAGATGAAATACAAAAAGAGATCAGAGAAAAATTTCAAGAGATGAGAGACAACTTTTACAAGGAAAGAAGGGAGCAATTCCATGAGATGAAACATGAGCTATACAAAGAAATAGACATTCTGAAAAGAAATGTAGCAGAGCTGTTAGGATTGAAAAACACAGTTAACCGAATCAAATCTTTGCAGGAAGATACCAACACCAGAGTATACTCTACTGAAATTAGAACTTCAGGTCTTGAAGAACATACATCGGATAATGAGGATCGGCTAAACAAAGTTGAATTCAAAGAGGATAAACAAGATAAGCAGCTTACATTACATGATCAGAACGTCCAAATAATATTTAATGAGATAAGGCATAATAATCTGAGTATCATTGACCTGGAGGAAAACTCCGAACAACAAACAAGAGGCATTAAGAAACTTTTAAGCAAAATCATAAGCAAGAACTTCCCTCATCTTACAATTGATCCGTAATATTACATCCAAGATGCTTATAGAACACCAGACAGACCTAATCAAATGAGAAATTCACCAAGACATATCCTATACAAAATGAATAACAGAGAAATTAAAGAGAGAATTCAAAAAGCAGCTAGAGAAAATCCCCAAATTACATTCAGAGGCAAACCAATTTGGATCACTGTAGATTTTTCAGAGCAAATAATGAAGGCCAGAAGAGCTTGGAAAAATATCTTTCAAGTGTTGAAAAATAACAACGTCCACCTAAAGATAACATACCCTGCAAAACTCAGCTTCAAATGTGATGGGGAAATTAAATACTTCAATGGTAAACTCAAGCTAGCAAGATACATGAACACAAATCCTGCACTACAGAATATTCTCAAGGATGTTCTCCATTCAGAAGAAAATGCTAATGATACCCTAAAACCTTAAAAAAGGGCGAGCAAATAACCATATAATACACAAATTGACTTCCAAGATGACTCAAAACTCTGTAATTGTTAGAAAGTCTGAAACTCAGCCTCCCATATCTATTCTAACTGTGAATGTAAATGTTCTCAATGCCCAAATTAAAAGATACAAATTGGCCCACTGAATCAAAAAACAGAATCCAACAATATATTGCCCACAAGAGACACATTTGACACTTAAAAATAGACACAGGCTGAAAGTGAAAGGATGGCAAAATGTCTAACAGGCCCGCGGCCCAAGAAAGCAAGCTGGCGTAGCGATTCTAATTTCTGACAAAATTAATTTCCAGCTAAAACTAGTCAGAAAGGACAAAGAGAGTCACTTTATCATACTAAAAGGGACAGTCCATCAAGAAGATATAACGATAATTCACATTTATGCCCCCAACTACAGCCCCCCCAAACATATGAAAAAAATACTTAAGGACATTAATCCCCTCATTGATCTTAACACAATAATTCTGGGAGATGTCAACACACCACTATCAACTCTAGACAGATCATCAAAACAAAAAATCAATAAAGACATCTCCAATCTGAACAACTCTATTAAACAATTGGGCTTAACAGACATTTACAGAATATTCCATCCTAGGACAGTTGAATTTACCTTCTTCTCAGTGGCTCATGGATCCTTCTCTAAAATAGACCACATCCTAGTTCACCAAGATAATATTAACAAATATAGAAAAGTGGATATAATCCCATGTATTCTGTCAGATCATAATGTTATGATCTTAGCAATCAACAACAAGAGAAACAACAGAAACTACTCAAATATTGAAAATTGAATAATTCCCTCTTAAATGAAGGATGGGTAAAAAAGGAAATGAGAGTAGAAATTAAGAAGTTCTTGGAATTGAATGAAAATGAGGAAACAACATAACGAAACCTCTGGGACAGTACGAAGGCATTCTTAAGAGGTAAATTTATAGTACTGAGTGCATACATCAAAAATCTAGTAAGAGACCAGATAAATAGCCTTATGCTTCAACTCAAACAACTATAAAAACAGGAACAATCCAACCCCAAAACTAACAGAAGACAGGAAACTACCAAAATCGGAGCTGAAATCAACGAAATAGAGAACAAAAAGACTATACAAACTATTAACAAAAGTAAGAGTTGGTTCTTTGAAAAAATAAACAAGATTGACAAAACCCTTGCCAACCTCACTAAAAGGAAGAACAAAATAAAGTAAACCAACAAAATCAGAGATGAAAATAGGGATATCACCACAGACTCATCCAAAATCCCAAAGATAATCATAAGCTATTTTGAAAATTTATACCTGCAGGTTTAATAACCTGGAGGACATGGACAGGTTTTGGACATATACGACATCCACTCTTTAACACAGGACGATGTTGAAAATTTAAACCAAACTATCACAGATAGAGAAATTGAAGCAGCAATCAAAGCTCTTCCAAAAAAGAAAAGCCCAGGACCAGACAGATATATGGCAGAATTTTACCAAGCCTTCACAGAAGAACTATCACCAATCCTCTACAAGCTCTTCCAGGAAATTGATAGAGTGGGAACACTCCCAAACACTTTTTATGAAGCAAATATTACAATGATTCCAAAACCTATACAAAGACATGTCAAGAAAAGAAAACTACAGACCAATTTCTGTGATGAACATTGATGCAAAAATCCTTAATAAAATTTTAGGTAACCAGATGCAAAGCACATTAAAAAGATAATACAACATGATCATGTGGGCTTCATTCCAGGAAAACAAAGCTGGTTCAACATACGCAAATCAATAAATGTAATTCACCACATAAACAGAATTAAAAACAAAATTCATATAAGCATCCCAATTGATGCAGAGAAGGCATTTGATAAAATTCAACACCACTTTATTCTCAAAACTCTGGAAAATATAGGGATCAAGGTAAATACTTTAATTATGTTAGATCCATTTACAACAGACCCATACGCAACATTATCCTCAATGGAGAAAAACTGAAAGCATCTCCACTGAATTCAGGAAAAAGACAAGGATGTCCACTTTCTCCACTCTTGTTCAATATAGTCATTGAAACCCTTGCCAGAGCTATCAGGCAAGACAAGAAAATAAGGTATTTGTATAGGGAAAGAAGTTAAGTTATCTCTATTTGCTGATGACATGATTCTATACCTAAAAGACCCAATAACATCGGCTAGAAAACTCCTAGAGCTTATAGACAATTTCAGCGAAGTAGCTGGCTACAAAATCAACTCCAGTAATTCACTAGCTTTCCTTTACTCCAGCAACAAATCCGCAGAAGATGAAATCAGGAAATCTCTCCCATTCACCATCTCCTCCAAAAAAATGAAATACTTGGGCATTAACCTTACAAAGGATATTAAGGACCTCCACAAAGAAAACTATCAAACACTGAAAAGAGCAATTATAGAAGACCTGAGTAGATGGAAAAACATTCCATTCTCATGGTTAGGCAGAATCGATATAATAAAAATGGCCATTCTACCCAAAGCCCTTTATAGATTCAACGCAATCCCCATCAAGATACCTATAGCATTCTTCACAGATATAGAAAAAGCAATTCTCAAATTCATATGGAATAACAGGAGACCCAGACTAGCCAAAACATTACTCTACAGGAAGGAAAAAGTAGGGAGTATCTCAATCCCTGATCTGAAATTATACTACAGAGCCATAGTAGCAAAAACAGCATGTTATTGGTATCAAAACAGAACCAAAGACCAGTGGAACAGAATAGAAGATCCTGAGACAAACCCCCATATATTTAACTATTTGATATTTAATAAAGGGGGCAAAAGCGTAGTGTGGAAGAAAGATAATCTGTTCAACAAATGGTGTTGGTCAAATTGGACAGCCATGTTTAGACAACTGAAGCTAGATCCTTATCTTTCGCCCTGCGTGAAAATTAAATCAAAATGGGTCAAAGATCTGAATATTAAGCCAAAAACTTTAAACTTACTAGAAAAAGAAGCATGGTCAACACTACAGGACAAAGGAGTCAGCAGTGCCTTCCTCAACAAAACTCTCAGGCTCAACAGTAAAGTCAAGAATAAATGAATGGGATGCAATTAAACTAAAAAGGTTTTTCACAGCTGAAGATTTAGTCAAGAACATCAACAGAGAACCTACAGAATGTGAGAAAACCTTTGCCTGCTTCACCTCGGACAGACAGCTAATATTCAGAATATACAGGGAACTAAAGAAACTAAAGTCCATACTCACAAATAATCCAATCAATAAATGGGCTACAGATCTAAAAAGAAACTTCTCACCAGAGGAAGTCCAGAAAGCCCACAAATATATGAGAAAATGTTCTACATCATTAGCATTAGCTATAAGGGAAATACAGATCAAAAGTTCAAAAAGATACAACCTCACTCCTGTTAGAGTGGCAAAAATGAAGAATACGAACAACAACAGATGCTGGAGGGGCTGTGGGAAAAGAGGAACACTGTCACACTGCTGGTGGGACTGCAAACTGGTTCAGCCACTCTTGAAAGCAGTGTGGAGACTCCTCAAAAAATTAGGGTTAGAACTACCTTATGACCCAGCTATCCCACTTCTGGGTATTTTCCCAAAAGAGTTAGAATCAGCTTACTATAGAGATACGGCTTCATCAATGTTTATAGCAGCTCAATTTACTGTAGCTAGACTATGGAATCAACCCAGACACCCCTCACTGGACAAGTGGATTCAAAAACTTTGGTACATACATACAATGCAATGCTACTTGGTCATTAGAGAAAATGATATTATGACTTTTGCAGCCAAATGGATGGAGATGGAAAAAATTATGCTAAGTGAAATATCCCAATCACAGAGACTCAAGGGCTGAATGTTTTCTTTAATCTTTGGAAGCTAGAATACATCCAGAAGTAGTATGTTAGATGGCTAAGCTAATATTAACTTCAAATTGTATGATTCTTAACACAACAGGGGGATGATTGCCTAGGATACCTGGAGGGGTAGTGTGGGGGACAAGGTAGGGAGAGGGCCTAGGAACAATATCTAGGAGACTGGAGGGTGGGAATATGGGGGAAATCATCTCAGAAGGAGATCTCCGACCTCCACGAGATATCCATTTAACTCAGGGGTTCTTCTGTAGGAAACAGCAAGATGGGGAACCCAAACTGAGCATCCATGACATGGCATTAGCCTTGGATAACTAAGTATATACACATTTATTCTTGAATGCTTGATAATGTTTCCCCCTCAACTGTAACTCCATATTCATCTAATAAATAAAAAAAACTCTTAAAAAAAAGAAATGCAATTTTGGGAGTAAATATAAAACTAAAGAGGGAGGAAACCTATAGGATTCAGAATACAGACTGAAATCATTTGTAAATATGTTTCATATTCTCAACATTAAGCTGATCAGTTAATGTAGTTGATGATTTTTCTCAGGTGATGCTGATACAAATATTATGTATATTTTGATTTTTTTCTGCTCTTTTATCTTTGCAGATGATGGACTAGGGAATTTTTTATTAATAAAACAATCTTATAAAAACATGCCATTGCTATGCAATACTAGACACCACTTTATTTTTAGATATATTTCTCATTTTCTATGAACAGACTTGCTAATCAAGTGAAAATTAAAATATTTATAAATTTTAATAACTGTCTACTGATTCTATGATGGTGGACTAATTGCTCAGCATGGTGTTATTTGTTAATATTAAAAGACACTGTGCTGGACAGAAAATAGGAAAATCCATTTTTTATTTTTCTCTTTAATGTACTTTCATCTCAATCCCATATTATTTTCAACTGGTATCATTATTCTTATCTTCAAAGAATTAGACCTTAAGTGATAAGATGCATCAATGTTTAAAGCATTCCTCTAAATGACATGTGATTTGTTTCTATGTAATTAAGTAAAATATTTTATTTTATTCATTTAAAAATACCTCTAGACACTGATTCTTATAGCAAGCCACAGAGATTACAAATGGTGAAATACAAAACAAAGTCACAAGAAGAGGCTAAGTCTCCATTATATTTTCAGAAAACAGAAAGGCTCGTTTCTCTAAATTTCTTTTTATTACTTTTGTATTCTCTACTCTTTCTGCTCTTGCCCTTTCAAAGTGTATCTAAATCAAGAAAGAGCACTTAACATAAAATTATAAAGGGCAGAATAAATCAGTAATAAAATAGTGTGATGGATTACACATATAAAATGGTTTTCCTCTTTAATCCACCTTTTATATTTCCATATGTGATGTTTTTCATTGGCATTACAACTGAACTTTAAAAATTTAACTGTAATCAAATATTACTTAATACCTACTAAAACTGAATTATTTTCAAGACAACAAGGAATATTATACTTGTGGCTATATATTAACTATCAGTAATATAATTATGCATCTTGCATTTTCCCAGAGCCTGTAAGTATGAGTATAATTTATTCCTAAATTAATTTGCCTTCTCCTTGGTTTTTATATTGGCTCTTTGCAAATTTTTCTCACTGGCACAGTATTTCTGCTCTTTGCATCATTACCAATTCCAAAGCCTTTGTTAAAGCTGTGTTGGTCTCTCTGTCATTGTTGATTCCAAATTGATATGTGTTTTTTTTAACAGACAATATCCCTTCTGAATGTTACAGAAATCTGGAATGTTCTAAGGGGTTCCTACATGTGTGAATTCATAATTTCCTTAAGAATACTGAGAAATGGTTTAAGAATGGTCTTTGGGTTGGTCTGATCTCTGGAACAAATCATCCAAGAAATCAACTTTCAATGAATGAACCCAGTTACACGAATACAGTGTAGTCATTTTGCACAACTCACTGTAAAAGGTGAGAAGATGAGCAGGGAACCAGGAACTCCTGAAAGGTAAGGTCACTTCAGCGTGCACGGTGTAACCTGTCTCTTTCCCGACAACCGTCTTAAGAACTCTTAAGTTTTTGCTCCTTTTAGAATCTTTTTTCCATGCTGGTGGTATTCTCAACCAGTAAAATTCTTCCAAGAGGCCAGAATTTGGGAAATCCTACCTCCATCTGGGAGCACATTATATGCTGCATTTTACAACCATTCTGTAACCTTTTATGATCCCTCTTTTTTAACCTTCTTAGTTAAATCAATTTGGTGGCTATATTGGTCTCATTTATTTTAAGGAAGTTCAATGTGTGGGATACTGGCTGGATATCCAAAATCAGAAGCAATAATCCAGCTAGAGAATGACTAGAAATTTCTTACCCCATGAGGATTATGATGAATTCAGTATAGACCTAATCTACTGTTAGTCAACTCAGTACACACAGCATTTTTTAAAGCACCATTCTTTATAATGCAGATTCCTGATATAAAAGTGTGAGACTCTGCCATTCTTTTGTCAGGTGACACTGGAAAACTTTATAAACCGCTTTGAATCTCAACTTCCTAATCAGCCAAATGAAGATAATCATATATTGTATCACAGAAGTGTTCTAGACTGAGAGCAAATCTAGTACATGATAAATATTTAACATATGTAATTATAATTCTTACTAATAGTGATTGTTACCAATCTTAGGGGTTATAATTCAGGAATAAATATCTTTTTACCAATTAACATAAATACCAACTTATATTATTTCATAAGTATCTAAAGGTCTGCTCTAGAGAAATTTCTCTGTCAATGTGTTTGAAATTCTTCACAGAAACTGTGAAAGACATTTCTGGCAGCTCACTTAGATCAGCAATTATTGCTGAGAACAAGATGAATTTCTTCCATGGAAAGAAAAGACTGCGGCTGAATTTGAAAATTAATGCCTGAAAGATGGAATTAAAAAGAGACTGAAGGTAGGAGGAGATGATAGGAGAGTTAAAAAGAGTCTGCATCTGCAAGATGGGAGATATCATGGATTATTTTTGCCTAGTTCATAATTGTACCAATTAAGCTCCAGCTCAGCTTCTCAAAACGTGAAAGGCATGATGTGAATCCCGGTGCTGTTGTAAGGGCAGCCAGCACTTTGTGACTCCAATTATCTGACTTTGGAGTACTATCTCATGCACATTTAAGATTTCAGTGAACTGCAAGGAGTAGAGGTCATTGGAAATCAGCAATCAGGATCAGTCGTTGAGAGTCAAAAGCTCAGACTCACTCTGGGGTAGCACAGTACTGACACATGCAGATGATCAATGACAGAATTGAGGGGGGAAATTAGAAAAGGAGGAAGGGGAGAACATTTGTAACAAAAAGAATAAGAAACAAGTGTTTTGTAGTAGGGGAATTAATCATAATAGTAGATTTGGTGGATTTGCTCTAACACTTGATATTGATTTATGATTTTAATAAATTCTACATTTCATTAAGATACTTTCTGTTATCCAGGAGATGGCTGAATGTCATCTTTTACCACTGATCATAATTTTTCTCAAATGCCATTTCTAACCATTGTCATCTTTTCCTAAACTCCGTTATTGTTCCAGCACATTAATGATGACCTTATACCTGACAATACATCTCAGGAAAATATTCTGTGTCCTCTACGACCAAATGAACAGACATGAGGGACAACAAATATAAAACAAGTTCTTCCATCTAAGTTTCCCAAAATCTTAAAAGAATTTCCAACTCACAGATTCACACTATGTGCTATCAAACAGAGCCAGAGAAAGACAATTCTATCTTACCTGAAATAACAATTCTTACAGTCATCAGAAATTCCATAGTACAAATGGTGAATTCTCTATTCCCATTCTAAAACACTTACATAATTTCGATTATGTCATCTTTTCAATGGCTTCAGTATTCAAAAGTATAAAATTATATGTTGGATAACATATTTTCCCTACCTTTTCTTTCTGCAGGTGTTCTCTTTCCAGAGAATTCTGGTAATGATAGAGTATTAGTGAGTATTGAAACCATGTGGTGATGCTTTAAAATACATAAATGCTCTGTAGTTTATGAAAGAGTATCATGATCACTGATATCCTCTGAGAAAAAAGATTGTATGACTTTGTCTTACTGTAATTTCTTGAATGATGTCATCTAACAAGTACAACTTCACCCCTTAGCTCTTTATTATAATTCAGAACTATATAAAATGAGTTTATGCTTTTAGAAGGAGAAGGCATATTTTAACATTTAAAAAAAGTTGTACCTTCATTGTAATAGAATTTGAAGGACAAATATCAAACGAGTTGTGAATCTTCTAATTCTTGATTTCACTACATTCTTGAAGTATTCCTTCTATTATGTTTCAAAAACTCTTCATCTTCTGTTTTCTAAATCCATAAAGTGCTGAAATCTCTACATTTAAAAAAAAATCTCATTGTCTAAATCTTGCTTTTCTTTTTCCTTTTTCCTAGCCAAAGTTTTACAAAGTGCAATGCATAGCTACTCAATCGTTTCCTCTTTTTCCAGTTACTCTTCAATAAAAATTATCATGAAATATTTCAAGCATATACTATGGACTCTCTAACCAGGTCTGTCAAATCTTAAAATGTATCTCTTATTCTTTCAGAAATTTTTCCTTTACAGAGTAAATTATTACTATATTGTTGAAGTCTTCAGTGCAACTATCCAATTTGCCTCCCCTGCTAGCAATAGTTAATCACTAAATTATTTTGATAGTCACCTGCCTTATATTTTATTATAATTAGACTACATATATACACAACCATAGAAAATATTTACATAAACTGCATTATATAGTATTATATGTACTTCCTTTCTCTGCTGGTATTTTCTTATGTCACTACATGTTGCTATTCCTGTCTTTAGGTTTTTTCCTTAACAAGTAATTTTATAAAACTGACTATACATCAGATACTAGCCTATGAACACCCTTTTTGATCATCCTTGCATGGTTTTAATGCCACATGTGGGTTTACAATTCCCAAATCCATCATATTGACCTCTCCACTGAGATATCCAGTCATCTCTGCAGTGGTATATAGCTTCTGGAAGTTTCTTATACACTTAAAAGTGAGCATGATTAACTCACCAAGCTCTTCCATCTCTACCCTCAGTCTTCCGCCTAACTTCTAGGTGACAGAAATGGCTTCACAAATGAAGTGAAGCAAATCAACAAAATCAAAGATGAAAATGGAGACATAGCCACTAACTCAATTGAAATCCAGAGGATTATTAGAATTTATTTTGAAAAGATATAGTCTTTCAAGTTTGATAACCTGGAAGAAGCAGACAAATACCTAGCCACATATGACATTCCCAGATTAACACAGGAGAACATTGAAATTTTAAACCAACTAATCCCAGATAGTGAAACTGAAAAAGCAATCAAAGGCCATCCAAAAAAGAAAAGCCCAAGACCTGATGGATTCTCAGCAGAGTTCTACCAGACCTTTACAGAAGAGTTAACACCTCTCCTTAGTAAGCTATTCCTTAAAATTAATAGGGACAGAACTCTTCCAAATATTTGTTATGAAGCAAATATAAACCTGATACCAAAACCCAACAAAGAAACATCAAGAAAACTATAGACCAATTTCCCTGATTAACATAGATGCAAAAATCCTTGATAAAATCTAGCAGCCTGCATCCAAAAACACACTAAAAAGATCAAGTAGGCTTCATTCCAGGAACACAAGTCTGGTTCAACATATGCAAATTAATAAATGTAATTCATCACTTAAACAGAAAGATGAAAATTATATGATCATCTCAATTGATGCAGAAAAGGCCTTTGATAAAATTCAATACCCATTTATGCTCAAAACTCTGGAGAAAATAAGGAACAAAGGAAGATACTTTAATTTTTAAAGAGCCATTTAGACAAACCCATAGTCAACATTATACTTAATAGAGAAAGACTGAAAGCATTCCCACTGCACTCAGGAACAAGACAAGGCCGTCCACTTTCACCACTCTTATTCAATATAGTCTGTGAAACCCTAGCCAGAGCTATCAAAAAGAAGGAAATTAAAATAATTTGAATAGAAAAATAGGAAATCAAATTATCTTTATTAGCCAATGACATGATCCTATATCTAGCAGAACCAAAGCACTCAATCAGGAGACTTCTAGAGCTTATATATGAATTTAGCAAAGTGGCCAGTTACAAGATCAATACTCATAAATCAATAGCTTTCCTGTACTCCAGAAGTAATTCCACCGAAGAAGAAATCAGAAAATCTGTCTCATTCACAATAACCTAAAAAAGCATAAAATATTTGGGTATTTATCTAACAAAGGATATGAAGGCTCTCCATAATGAAAACTATCAATCATTAAAAAAAGAAATTGATGCAGACTTGAGAAGTTGGAGGAGTATTCCACATACTTGGTTAGGCAGAATCAACATAATAAAAATGTCCATTCTGCAGAAAGCCCTTTGCAGATTCAATGCAAACCCCATCAAGATATCAATAGTAGTCTTCATGTATAAAGAAAAAACAATTCTTGATTTAATTTGGAATAACAGGAAACCCAGAATAGGTAAAATATTACTAAGCAAGAAAGATGAAAGAGGAGGTATCATGATTTTTTACCTGAAACTATACTATAGGGCTATAGTAATAAAAACAGCCAGGTATTGGTATCAAAACAGATATGAAAATCAATGTAACAGACTAGAAAATAATGAGACACACCCACAAATCCTTAACCATCTGACATTTGATAAAAGGGTCAAAAATACAGTGCGGAGGAAAGACAGCCTGTTCAACAAGTGGTGCTGGACAAACAGGACAGTCATATACGGACAACTGAAATTACATCCTCCTTTCTCACCCTGGACAAAAATCAAATGGAAATGGATCAAAGAATTAGAAATTAAACCAGCAACTATATAACTGCCAGCAGAAAAAACAGCATCAACACTACATTACATGGGTCTAGGCATCTCCTCCCTTTAGAAGACTCCTATAGAGCAAGCATTAAAGCCAAGAATAAATAAATGGGATGGCATTAAACTAAAAAACTTCTGCACAACTAAAGAATTAGTCAAGAGTGTTAAGACAGCACCTACAGAATGGGAGAAAATCATTGCATGATATACCTCCGACAAGGGACTAATATCAAGGATATATGAAGAATTCAAAACACCAAACACCAAAACCCACAAATAATTCAATCAATAAATGGGTTAGGGAACTGAACAGAAACTTCTCAATGAAGGAAGTCCAAAAAGCCAATAAATATATGACAAAATATTCTATATCACTAGCAATCAAATGCAAATCAAAACTTCACTAAGATTCCATCTCACTCCAGTCAGATGGCAAAAATGAAGAATATGAACAATAACAGATGCTGGAGAAATTGTGGGGAGAAAGGAACACTAAGACAGTGTTGGTGGGAATGCAAGCTTGTACAGGTACTCTGGAAAGCAGTGTGGAGATTTCTCAAAAAACTAATGTTGGAACCACCTTATGACCCAGATAACCCCTCCTGGGTATTTTCCCATAAGAGTTAGAATTGGCATACTATACAGACACACCTACATCAATGTTTATAGCAGCTCAATTTACTATAGCTAAACTATGGAACCAACCCAGATGCCCCTCATTGGATGAGTGGATTAAAACACTGTGGTTTTACAATGGAGTTCCATTCTGCCATTAGAGAAAAAGATATCATGGTATTTGCAGCCACATGGATGGAGATGGAAAAAATTACGCTGAGTGAAAAATCCCAAAATCAGAGGTTTAAGGGCTGAATGTTTTCTCTCATATGTGGAAGCTAGAGTAAAATCTAAGACAGGATGAAATTTAGCTAAGTTTAAATAATAAACTCAAGGTAGTTGAAATTTCAAATTAGCTGGGGGAACCATAATTATGAAGGTAGGGGGAGAAGGGAGGGAGGCAGGGAGGGGAGGGATGGATTAGGGGGATTATCAATGCAACTGGGAGCTTTGGACTCCCATGAGAAGCACAATTATGTACAGGCAGGCCGAGAAACTTAGAATTTCAAAAATGAATATACATGTGTATGCCTATTTCTATCTATATGATGGGGGCACTGCAGAGGAGACATGAGAGTGGTGAGTGTATGAAGTGGGGAAATCCTGGACTAGGATCGGCCTTAACTTTTTTTGTCAATATCCATCTATGCATGAATATGTAACAACAATTCCCTCCAATATGTAAGACTGTCAAAAAAATTAAAAAGAAAAAGAAATGGCTTCACATGTCTAGCAGCCACTTTATACTGGAGGTCACCTTCTAATACTATTTGCCAATCTCTGATGATTTTAACTGTTTAAAAAATTCTAAAAGCATTGTCTCTCTCACCTTCTTTTCCTTTTCTCCAATTATTCTTTAAAGGCTCTTTCAATTTTCAGTATCAATTCAATTTTTTTAGGATTAATTTAACCCTAGACCCTTTGGACATAACCCATGTGAATTAGAAGGTAGATTCAAATAGTTCTTATAGAATGAAGCCAAAGCACCTCACCATGACAGAGAGACAGAAGGCTCATATAACTGGCACCTGCCTCTTTTCCAGCTTCATCTTTGTCACTCTCTACTTCTCACTTTTCTCATTTAACACTGGAATATTTTTAGTTCCCTATGTTATATTTGGCTATTTTAGAACTGTATACATTTGCTGTTCATCTGCCTGAAAAAGCACTCAGGCTTTCCTTACATATCTATCCTTTATTCATCCTTCAGGGATCCATGCTTCTATGGAGTGCTAAATTCCTTTTCTCCCCCATCTTATCATTCTTCATGCACCCAAACACACTATTCCTGGTGTATCTGGTGCCGAAATAAATACAAGTAAAAAGTGAACTTAACTTAAACGCACTATCTTTGGTGAATTTGCATATTTTGGGCACAAAAGGTTTATTTTTTGTAAATATAAAGTGTATGGTTTGTCACTGATGACATCACTACCTGACATATGGAAATAATTTATAGTTGTCTTTTTAAATTTCCTGCTGTCATGAATAATATTGCTAGCTTAATTTAATCTTTATCCTTGAATCTTACATGGTTAGTAAAACAGACCAGGATGTTGTTAAGACGATGAGCTCAGGAATCAGAGGAGGGGTTTCAATTCCAGCTTTACTACTCACTATATATTTATATTGCTGAGAAGTTTACACCACTACCGTAAGACTCGCTTTTCTGATCAAATTGTGAAGATAACAGAAAGTACATTTATAGATATGATATCAACATGACTGATATCACGTGCAAGCCCTCAGGAAACACGGCATGTTATTTGCATGATTCTTTTACTTCACTAAGAAATCTTAAGTGGAATTTTACTGCATATGTTGTGAGGAGCGGCAGGTGGATTTTATTTTCAATGCAGAAGTTAGGCTAGAATTGCAGAATAAATGGAAATGAGCTATTTAGTGTTTACTATGGTATAGAATAAATGAAGAACTTTCATTTTCTAATTATGAGATGGAACTCATTCACAAAAACATTGACTCTTTCAATTTTAATACAAAAAATCCAATTCCTTATTTTTAGGACATTTTCAAATATGTAAGGTCATTTGAATTTCACTGGAGCACTTGGCATAGAAAATTCAGGCATTGAAATAACTAAAATCAGAGCTGAAATTAATGAAATTGAGAACAAAAAAAAACAATACCAATTATCAACAAAAGAAAGAGTTGGTTCTTTGAAAATATAAGTAAGATCAACAGACCCCTTGCCAACCTCACCTAAAGGAAGAAGGAAGTGAAGCAAATTCAACAAAATCAAAGCTGAAAACAGAGATATCACCATTGACTCGACCAAAATCCAAAAGATTATCAGAACGTATTTTTTAAAAATATATTCTGCTACGTTTGATAATCTGGAAGACATGGGAAAATATTTGGCCACATATGACATTCCCATGTTAACATGGGAGGACACTGAAATTCTAAACCAACCAATTTCAGGTAGCAAAATCAAAGCAGCAATCAAAGGCCTTCCATAAAAGAAAAGCCCAGGACCTAATGGATTCACAGCAGAATTCTACCAGACCTTTACAGCAGAATTAACACCAATCCTCTACAAAGCTTTTCCATGAAATTGAAAGGGTTGGAATCATTCCAAACACTTTTTAGGAAGCAAATATAACATAAATACCAAAACCCAACAAAGACAAATCAAGAAAAGAAAACTGCAGAACAATTTCCCTGATGAACATAGGTACAAAAATCCTTAATAAAATTCTAGCTATATGAATACAAAAAATACATCAACAAGATAACACATCATGATCAAGTCAGCTTCATTCCAGGAAAGCAGTGCTGGTTCAACATATGCAAATCAATAAATGTAATTTACCACTTAAACAGAATTAAACATAAAAATCATATAATCATACTGATTGATGCAGAAAAGGCCTTTTAAATAATTCAGCACCCATTTATTCTCAAAACTCTGGAGACAATAGGGATTAAAGGAAGATACTTCAATTTTGTAAGAGCCATTTATGAAAGACCAATAGCCAACATTATGCTTAGTGGAGAAAGACTGAAAAATTTTCCACTGAATTCAGGAACAAGGCTAGGATGTCCACTTTCACCATTCTTATTCAATATAGTCCTTGAAACCCTAGCCAGAGCAATCAGACAAGAAAAGTAAATCAAAGGAATTCGAATAGGAATAGAAGTGGTGAAGATGTCTCCATTTGCTGATGACATGTTCCTATACCTAGAAGATCCAAAAATCTTCACCAGAAAGCTAGAGCTTATAAACAATTTCAGCAAAGTGGCTGGCTATAAGATCAATACTCATAAAATAAGCTTTCCTATACTCGAGCAACAAGTCCACTGAATAAGATATTAGGAAGTCTGCCCCATTCACAATCTCCTCAAAAAAGCTAAAATACTTGCACATCAATCTAATAAAGGATATTAAGGACCTCTACAATGAAAACTATCGAAAATTAAAAAAGTAAATTGCAGAATACCTGAGTAGATGGAAAAACATTTCATGTTCTTGGTTAGGCAGAATCAATATCATCAAAATGGCCAAAAGCTTTATACGGATTCAATGCAATCCCCAACAAAATATCAATGACATTTTTCATGGATACAGAAAAAGTAAATCTCAATTTCATATGGAATAACAGAAGACCCAGAATAGCTAAAACATTACTAAGCAAGAAAGATGAAGCAGGAGTTGGCACGATTCTTGACCTGAAATTACACTATAGGGTATAGCAAGAAAAACAATGTGGTATTAGTATCAAAACAGAATTGAAGACCAATGGAACAGGACAGAAGATACCAAGACAAGCCCTCAAATCTTTAACCATCTGATATTTGATAAAGGAAGCAAAAGCATAGTGCGGAAGAAGGACAGCCTGTTCAACAAATGGTGCTGGACAAATTGCACAGCTATAAGCAGACAACTAAAATTGGATCCTTACCTCTCACCCTGCACAAAAATCAAATTAAAAAGGTTTCAGGATCTGGAAATTATACCAACAACTCTACAATTGCTTGAAGAAAAAGTAGGATCAACACTACACACATAGGGGTCGGCATCACCTTCCTTAACAAGACTCCCATGGTGCAAGCATTAAAACCAAGAATAAATAAATGGTATACCATTAAACTAAAAAGCTTCTGCACAGCCAAAGAATTAGTTAAGAGTGTCAAGAGAGAGCCTACAGGATGGGAGAAAATCTTTTCCTGTGACGCGGCAGAGGGATAATAACCAAAATATACAAAGCACTCAAAAAACTGAACACCAAAACCACAAATAATCAAATCAATAAATGGGCTAAGGAGCTAAATAGAAATTTCTTAGCAGAGTAAGTCCAAAAAGGCCATAAATATATGAGAAAATTTTCTACATCACTAACAATCAGAGAAATCCAAATCAAAACTTCACTGAGATTCCACCTCATGCCTGTCAGAGTGGCAAAAATGAAGAATATGAACAATGACAGATGCTGGAGGGGTTGTGGGAAGAGAGGAACACTTATTACACTGTTAGTGGGATTGTAAACTTGTACAGCCACTCTGGAAAGCAGTGTTGAGACTCCTCAAAAAACTAGGCATGGAACCACCTTATGACCCAGTTATCCCACTCCTGGGTATTTTCCCCAAAGAGCTAGAATCGGCTTATTACAGAGATACAGACAGCTTCATCAATGTTTTTAGCAGCTGTTTTTAACAGCTAAACTATGGAATCAACCCAGATGCCCCTCCCTGGATGAATGGATTAAAAAACTGTGATACATATATACAATGGAGTTCTACTCTGCCATTAGAGAGAATGATATCACAGCATTTAAAGCCAAATGGATGGAGATGGAAAAAATTATGCTGAATGAAATATCCCAAACTCAGAGACTCAAGGGCCAAATGTTTTCACTCACATGTGTCAGCTAGAATACAATTGGAAACAGGCTAAAAGTTGGCTAAGCTAATAACAACCTCAATATGGGTGAAGTTTTACACGAACAGGGGGAATCTTCCCATGACCCCTGAGGAAGGAAAGGAGGATGGCAGGGAGGAGGGGAGGGATATCAAGACAGCTGGAGGGAGGAAGTATGGGGGTTATCAACCCAGTGGGGAACCTTAGACTACCATGAGAAGCCCAACTAACACTTAACAGGGGAGTAAAGTAGGGGGAAACGTGGATTGGGGGAACCCAATGGTGGGAAATCATGAAATGACATCAGCCTCGGTTTACTCTGTCATTATGCATGTGTTCATGATTGTGTGACAACAATTCCCTCCTAAATGTAAGACTATGCTGAATGAATAAAAAAAAAAGAAAGAAAAAAGAAAATCCAGGCATTATATATCAAGTACATAAATGAAAAGCAAAATAAAAATTCAGAAAAATACTGCCCAATATGAATATTCAGTAAACAGTTTAAATACATCTAGAATATCTGTGTTTGTCAGGTAACAAATTTGTATTCACAATTTTATGCTTTGTCTTTGATTTCTGAATGGCTGTGTTTATGTGTGTATATTCAGTTTGTAAGCAGGTTTACATAAGCAGATACATCTGTTCATTTCCCTTGGTAAATTTTTATCAATGCTTTATCTTCTTGTCATGACTAGGGATTATACCTAACATATTTTCACTCATATTTTCCTTTGATCTTCCCAGAACAATAAAGAACAGTTAAAGAAGATAAAACTTTTTAACTTCTTATTTAACATAATCTTTATATTTGGAAGAAAAGTATTAAATATTAAAATTATCTAACTGTATTATACTATTGACTAAATAACTTAATTATTACACTTTGAAACTAATATATTCCAGGTAGTTTAAAGCATTAATTTTTTGCATGCTAAGAGAAAGTGCATAGTTTGCAAAATTTATTGCAAAGCTAACATTATAAAACATATTTGGATAGCTGTTTTCCCAAAGTTGAGTTGCATTTTAAAGGTGGTATGCATTGGGTAGGGAAATTAAATGGGTTTTATGTATAAATCATGTGTTCATGTATGTTTTGTTTAGGTTGAGTATAATAATATGGGCAAAAATATTTTGGAGACATCTCAAACTGAGAGTTTCTTTTCTCCCCACAATTTAAATGTAAGTTTTTCTTTTAGTTCAGTTTTAAGATCTTTTTCTTAGACTCTCTCTCTGTGTTCATGTGTGTGAGTTTTACATGTGTTTATGTGTTCAAAATAGATTATACACATGACAATGTAGAAATAATATAGAGGTAGAATAGTTAAAGGTGTAAAATTTTATTGTGAAACTATAAATCTTAGATTTTCAAGTTTAAATTTTATAGAAACAGGATGTTTTCTTATTATTTGCAAGAACATTTTAAGAACTCTAATAAATTGAGAAATTATACTTTTTTTTTTAAAGAAACAGAAAGTAACAGTGAGAGGGAAGCAGAGAGAGAATTGATTGTATTTAGTTTTTCATTTGGCTTTCGTTGCTCAGACACTTCGTTGTGCACGTGGTGCTGGGGTTCTAACCTGTGTCCCTGTACATGCAAGGCAAGTGCTGAAACCATGGAGTCACCACTTCAGACCTGAGAAATTATATTTATGTATACTAGGAATGCTTAAATGTTAATTATTTTTATTATAAATTTGCTTTAAGATTATTAAAAAAGGATGGGGGGGAGGCTAGAGTGGTGGCTCGGCAGTTATGGCGCTTGTCTGGCATGTGTGAGTACGTGAATTCAAACCCCAGCAGCACATATACAACAAAGCCTCAGAGGAATGGAGGTCCCAAGAAAAACTAAATAAAAATTGCTTCTCTCTTTCTCTCTCTCACTGTCCCCTCTTTCTTAATAAAAAATAAAAAAGGAGAGTGTGTGAGAGAGAATCAATTTTATTCATCCATCTGGGTTTGTTTCTGTGATACTTAGTTGTGTATGTAGTGCTGGGTTTAAACCTGGGTCCTCACACATGCCAGGCAAGCACTCCAACCACTGTGCCACAAATCCATCCCTTAATATATGTGTCTTAATAGTGTGTATACTTTATACTAATTTCAATGGTTATATAATAAGAATAAATATTATATGTAATGCAAATAAAGAAATTAACTATTTGAAGACATGGAAAGACCATTAAAAATCAATGGTTTCTGGAAAAAAGACTTGGGGAAAAAATATTCTGACAAAAATCATATACATACTAGTTAACTAAAATTAGGTAAATTTTAGCTTCTCAATATTTAATTGTTAAGGATTTAATATACATTTTCTCACATAAATTTTACTTTTTGAAATTGCACAAAATAATGTTAAGACCACTTATTCATACTTGGAAATAGAAACTGCAACTAAATGATAAATACCAGAGATCATCAACTTAGTTTTAGCTGACAATTTTGATTTAAAACTGAAAGAGTGAAATTTGGTAAAGCGTTCTCCCATATATTTACAGTCTTCCAGAATACCAATGTCACGATAAAGTATAAAACTTTAAAATGTCTTATTTAAAAATAAAACCGATCTATTAAAAAATCTTCAGTTAACTTATGGATATATAACAATGCCTCTTTGAAATATTCTTTTACTATTTATTCTCAAAGTCACATTTGATTCCACATAAAATCCAATAAGCTTGTTATCATCTTGCTTTAAAGAAGTTCAAAGAAGTAAATCCTGGTATAGATATCAAGGTCTCTGACTTATCACAGCCCCTGCAGGACTCCCCTTGGCAAACAGCTCCAGCGCTTTCATTTGTGTTTTGTCTTTGGCTGCACAAGAGAGACCAGCACTGAACTCAGTGATGGCCTGTATGTGGCCATCTAGGATTCCCTGGTCTTCTGCAGAAACACCCTCAGGCATCACCTCTTACAGACCTGAAGCTTCTGCATTAATCATTTAATTTAGGCAATGAAGAGTCATTTAAAAAGAAAAGAGGAGAGAATATTTTAATTCCTTCCAATTGGGATGTTCACATACCCCAGAACTTGTAGTATTACGCCAATGAAATATTTTAAGCAGTGAAAGTTATGTGACAGAATGAGTTCTCAAATATACTAAAATGCTCAGAATAGAAAGTGTTAGGTAACAAAACCTCTAGCGGTAATGCCATTGAGGAGAAAAAAATATATATATATATTAATTTTTATGGGGGTAATAGGGATTGAACCTGGGGTGCTTAACAACTGAGCTTCATCCCCATCCCTTCTTATATTTGATTTTGAGACAGGGTCTCCCTTAGTTGCTTAGGGCCTTGCTAAATTGCTGAGGCTGGCTTTGAACTCCTGATCCTCCTGCCATAGCCTCCTGAGTTGTTGGGATTATAGGCATGTGCCACTGCACTGAGCAGGATTACTATCATTTTTTTTAAAAAAGAGAGAGGGACAGTAAGAGAGAATGTGGCTTTCATTGCTCCAACACTTTGTTGTATATGTGGTGCTGGGGCAAACGCAGGCTAGACAAGCGCAGTAACTACTGCGCCACTGCTACACGTTGTTTTGATATTTGGAAAAATAATCCCTTTTTTTAAAGGTATAATTTTGGGTTACATCTAGAAGGAAACAAGATGGCCACAACAGTGGAAACCTATATGGCACTTAATATGCCATATTCTAAATGCTTCACAATTAATTCATTAAATTTTTAAACTATTACTTTTCTAATTCTCATGGAAGAAATCTGAGGTACAGACTTAAATATGTTACTCAAGTTCAGGAAACTAGTAAGTGGCATGACTAAGATTCAAATTTAAACATCTATCCCTAGAGTAAATGTGTCTATCCACTTAGGAATGATTGATATTTTGAGAAAGCCCTTAATTTGTGCAAGGATGTGGAGGTAAAAGAGAACCAAAGAAAACAAAAATGTAAATACTTTCAAGGTAGAGGTATAAGACTGTATAAATTCGGAGCTCTAATTTTTAGATTTTCAAGCATGCATTTTAGACAATAAGCCTGTCTTCTCAGGTGCACCATTCAGTTTATCATATCTCTACTCCCCAATAGTAGAACTGGGAAAGCGGGTTGTCTAAGTGACATTTGCTGAATGTGTCTATATGAAGTACATAAGCAGAGGTACAAATGAATGATGTTGATGAAAAGAATCAGAATTGTTAGGTATTGAAAAAATTGTCTACATGAGACACAGACTGGGAGAATTTGATAGGAATCAAGTACTACAAGTCATTGTGTATGTTATCTAAGCATTAGAAGGCCAGGATTTTATGGTAATATACGAGTAAGATGTGGGAGTATAAGCTTTCTGCATTATGATCTGGGTTATCACCCAGGTGAACAAACATCAATGGCTGAATGAGGTAAAGGTCATTGGAGGTAAAGAGTCCAGAATAGTGAGGCTTAAGCCATAATGAATCATTGTGATTTTTCCAGAACAACGAGAGTGACAAGATAAAGGAACACTATACGCCAGCAACTACTTTGGTTCATCTCCAATAATAGTATACATGTCATATTATGAACATATTATGCTCACCCCAATTAGTCCCTTCCACTAACCAGGAATAATTTGGACAGAACTGATGCTTTATTCCATAGGTACTAAAATAGTTACGGAAACAAACAAAATTGAGTAAAACTTGGACTCAAAGTTTTTGGATCTGATCTTTCCCTTTTACTTCTGTTTTTGTCTTCCATTCTCTATTTCTTAATCTCTTTTCAACATAAAGCAGCTGGTATATTTAGCAAGGGCATAAGGAGGAAAATAGATTTTTATTTATTTAGCAAATTTTCTGTGCCACTCTCTTGCTGAGTTGCCATTTTAGAATTATCTCATTTATTTTTCGCAATAACACTTATGATGTAGATATTTTTCTTCCAATTTGCAAATAGGAATATAGTATGCAAAGTTAGGAAACATGACCAAGATTACAGCCAGGGTCTGTATTCTGAATTCTCTACTATAAGTGCCGTGTTCCTTTCAATTGACTATACTTTCTCCAGGTAACAACAGCCAAGGCGAAGTGAGTCAGATTACAACTCCAGAAGCCAATTCCAGAAACATGATCCACAGTGAAAGTTCAGAAAAGACAAGAAATACAAACCCTAGGGTATATTTTATGCTCCTAATGATAACAAAGTCTTCATCAAACAATCTGAACTTGAAATAGTTCAAACTCTGGCAATGCTAATAACTTTAAGCAGACTGAACTTCTCTACTTACACCTGGTTAGGCACTTATGCATGTGGTCCAGAAAGTAATCTTGGATCCTCAAAATAATTATAGTTTATTTTGTCCAGAAAACACACATTTTTCTCCATTACAAAGACAAAAAAAAAAGAGTACTGGATTAGAATGATGATGCATTTCACTTCAATAAACATTAATTACTTCCATAGAAAAAGGGATAGCGATGGAAGTTGGGTGCAGTTTAAATGCTACCCAAGGGTCCACTGTGATTGAAGCCTTGGTCCCAAGGTTGAAGTTTAGAAAGGTCTGTGGAAACTTTAAGATTTGGGACCTAGTGTGAGGTTCTTGGATCACTGGAGCATGGTCCTATGATGTGACCATGGGACTGCTTGGTAGTTCTTCCCACAAGATTGCTATAAAAAGAGCAAGTCTGGCCCCTCCCACCCTCTCTGCTTCCAAACTCTCTCCATGATCTTTCTTCCACACAAAGGCACCACCATCCACTATCTACCATCTTCAGGGGAACTTAGCCAGAACCTGCTCTATACTGTTTGGACTTTGAAACTTTAAAACTGTGAGCTAAATTAACCTCTTTACTTCATAAGTAGTATGTCAGGTATTTCACCACAGTGGTATAAAAGTGATTATTACAGAAAGCTAAAGAAGATATGAATGATGTATGAATCAAAGATTTTTATGTACTGACTATTAACTCCAAAATGAAACAAAAGAAAATTACAATTTTTATTCCATAATAATCAAGTTCCATAGGTAGAATAATAATTTTTTATTTTTTTCAATATTTGAGATTTAATATCAATATTCTACCATTCTACCATTGAGCTACATCCCCAACTCTTCCTTTTGTTATTTTCACTGTAAGGCAAGTTTTCCAGGTTATGCAGCTCAAACTTCCTGCCTCAATCTCCCTAGTAGCTGGGATCAGGGGTATATTCCACTGTGCCTGACAGAAACAGTTAATTTTGGCTGAAGGGATTCACAATGACTCTAGGAGATTTCAATTAAGCTGCATGACACAGAGGAAGAGCATTTAAAACGGTGGCTAAGGAAAAGACACACATACATACGATGGCTAGATCAGAGGGTGAAATGGAGTATGGTTTTGTGACATAGTAATGTGAATGGGACTCCAAATGTCCTACTAAGGGGGCTGAGCATTAGGGACATCTGAATGTTTCTGAACCAAAAGATGATTATCTAATGTTTAGAGGAAAGTCTCAGAGATCTTTTGTTTCTCATTTAGTTTTGAAATTCTATGGTTTTATAAGGATGTAATTTCTATTTACAATCTTTAATCTTGAATCATCACAGTTTTCCTGTCATGCTAATTTCTTCCATCTCTGTTATGCTGCCAGCACATGATTGGAGAGAATTCATTTTCTGATCTTAATTGATAGAATTATTTTAGCTTACGAATTGCTTTAGCAAGAGGATTTAGGGCTAATTGCTATAGGCTAGAACACCCTTGGAGTTATAGCAGTCTTAATTTTTTTTTCATAGTGATATTATCATCAGTGCTCTTAGCTAAAGGTTTCTGTAGTACAAATTGAATAAGTGAAAAGACAGTTTTTCTGGTCTTCTAATTGAGGAGGATGACTATCTCCCTATGTAGCAAATGACCAGCATTTCAGTCTTTCTTCTCTAACTGCCTTCCAATGATGTTTTGAGTCTGAATAAAAGCAGTCAGAGTTATCACAATCAAAAAAGTACACAACACTCCCAAAGCACAATATTCATGATTTCTGAAGTGTACTTTTGTAAAAACACTGTCATGAGATCAACAATTGTATTGCTTTCCAGAAGTGAAACACCATCTCAATAGTCTGCTCAGTTTTCTTTCATTTTGTTTGGTTACGTTCCATTAAACGATGCTCTGAAGAGTGCTTTTTAATACGCCCAAAGAAAATTTGTAAATGACGAGGCTGCATGTGCACTGACCTTCGCTCTTCCTTTGAATCTGCAGTATGGCTCATTTTAGTCAAGCTGTTGAAACATTTGTGGCATAATGCATCAAATTAAAGCAACCAGCTGTGATGTTTAATTTAAGCTAAAAGTTTATGATCTACAACTATATAATACCTTAGGGAATAATTGATATTGTATGTAACGGCACTATAGTGACATGCAAGACTTGTTACAAAATGCCTATAAAATGTCACATATTTTATCGTATTAAGCTATTTGGACTTCAGGTTTAAAAAGAGCACCATCATTTATCCAAAAATGAATACCAGAGGAAAAATGAATAGACTTCAACATCATTCTGTAAATACAGATGAGATGTGAAGTCATTTGTTCTCATGTGTCAGAAGAGAGGTTCTTTGTTTTAGCTTCCATTGTTTATAATGAGTTTTCGCCATTATTTACGGACGTTCTAAAATTTGGAAATGTCATTAACCATGAGACTCAATTTTGTTTATCACATTGCTCATTGTATGAAAGTGAAGGCGTTTAATAACCACCAAAACAAGATGATGCTCATTTATCATGTCCCCTTTTCTTTGTTCAGTATGATGCACCACAGAAAATTGTTCGGGTGGCTCAGCTGATACCAGCTGCTCCCTGCCATAGATCATTAGAGATCTTAAGAACATGAGAAAACACTAGATAGGCATGTTGGTAGGCAGGCAGTTTGTAAGTAGGTAGAGATATACAGACAAAAGTTTCGGTTTTCAAGAATGGCATACATGGGTTTTTCTAAGTGACTAAAGCTGATTGAAGAAAAGAAAAAAATTATAAGTTGTTCCCTGAAGGAAAATCATCATGAGAATACGAAAGTCATCATAAGGATTTTTTAATTTATTTTTATGGCAACATTCTACCTTTTGATAAATTTAGGAAAGTTAAGTTACTTTCTCAAGGTCTCCCAGTGGTAGCTGGGGGTGGCAGAACAGTAGCAGCTGTGAGGGAAGTACTTTTGGTGACCTGGCCAAATGCCCAATCCATAAGACTAGCAACAGATAGAGAGCCTATGGGGAGATTTCTTCTTAGGAAGAAAAACTTCTTATGGTTTGGAAGACAAAAAGATACTTTCACAAGTGGAAGGAAAATAGGAATATTTCAAATAGGTTTTCAGGTTTGTTACATAGCTACTAACTTTATATGCTTATTTTTAAAACTTCAAATCCAAACCCTTGAATGATTTGTGTTTGTAGATAAAAGATTTATGTAATATCATAAGAAAATGTTTTTGTAACTTTTAAAATATTACCTAAAGCTGTGGCTAGAGATAACTGGAAGTAAAGAGGAAAGAAATGCTTCAACAGCAATTTTAGGCAGAAGAAAACATTATTCAATGCCTCTGACTAGGTATATAGTTAAATTTTAAGGTGAAGATGGAAGGAAAACCAAATGGGAATGCATCATTCACTTTTCACTTCACCAGCATTCTCTTTCACCTTGAAAACAGACCCAATAAAGGCTGAAAGTTAATCATTAACATGTCTAGTAGCATAGTGCTAAATATAACTATTTGCATACATTTTTGAAAACAGAATTTTAAAAGCCAGTTATTAAATAAGATGACTTGCTAGATATAAAATACAGAATAGCCCAATGGGAAGATGAAGGCCATCTGTCAGCCATAGGTACAAAAAGAATGTAGAATTAGGATAAGGTACTTCAGGTGATTAATTTAATATTTGTTCCATTTCATCTTTTGTTTGTCAAAAATGTACACACACAACACACACACATACACATACACACTTCAGCTGGTAAAATTAATTTGCTTAGGTACCCTAAGCAAATATCATGGATCTGTGCATATACAATAAAATTATCAATCAAAGGGCATAACAAATCACACAGGGGCTAATAAAATAAAAACAATGATCAAAAATTAATTTTAAAGATAAATAAAATCTGCATAGGATTTTAAAGGTATATAAAAATTTTAAAAAGTTTTGGTTTGTTATTAACCAAAATTGAACATTCAAAATGAAAAATAGGCATAATTTAGATTAGAACTTTTAAGGGACTATGAGTCTTACTTGGACAATGTGGAAATCATAGGACATATTTAATAATGAAAATCTTGTTTTAAAATTTTAGACATTACTAATAATATTGCATTGTAGAGCTATAGCAAGGTCTATCTACAAAGAGGTTTATAATCAAGAGCTCTTATTTACAGTTTGAATTAATCAAGAAGAAATTATTGAATATTACTATTCCCAGGATTATTTTAGCCCCATGGGAAACAAAAAATTAATATGCAATCTGTATACCTCAGCATTGTTCAATCTGGATGAAGAGAGGAAAAATAACAAAAGTGATATAATAATTATTATTCTAACAATGTTACCATAAAATAAGTTGCTAAATCATAGGACAAAATGATCAATGGAAGCTATAATAATTACTTAAGGCTTTATAGTGTTACAATCATACTGATCAAACTTTTCATCCACAAATTAAACATAAAGCCATAGAAATTGATTCATTTTCTTCATGAAGAAAATCTCAATATAGCATCCAAAAGTACAAATACGGATTGCATTGTTACTATAAAATGTCAGTTATTTCCAAACAAAGTGACATGCTCAGTTAAGTGTCTTCACTTACCAGCTCACTAATAATGACCTGAAAAATATAAAGGTAAAAAGTTGCAATATCAAAGTTTCTATTCTTTCATTAAGTCACTGTAGGAAGTCTCATATTTTTTATTTGCCATTAAAATGATATGCACACTTAATTTTCCAATACATGATAAACAATTATTTTATGACTATCAAGGAGGTAAAATTATCCAGCTGAAAAATGCCACCTTGTGAATAGTAAAGGCTTTTACTATTTACAAATAATTTACAAATTCATTGCTGCCTTGTAGCTGGAAAATATTAAGAATCTATTCATAGAAAAATAGAGACCAGTGAATGCTTTTACATTAATTAAGGAAGTTTTTAAGGAAATATTATAGAGTTGCTGTACTTCAATCATTTCTAAACCTGATTATTTAACCTTAGACTCCCCGCCCCCATATAAAATGTTGGCAGCTAACAGCTTATACTTTGTAGGATAGGATGACTGGAGAAAATGAAAGAAGTTTAGGATTATGGTTGGTACACAATAAACTCCTGTTGTAGTTTGGATGTGTCCCCAAAAGGCCCATATGTAAGCTGATCACTAGCCTGTGTGCTGTGTGGAGCAGGGTGGAAGAGTCTACAGGGAAGTTGTCACTTCAGGAGTGCCCTTGAAGAGGGGTACTAAAACCCAGTCCCTTCTTTTTGCTTTCCAGCTGCAGTCAGGTAAGCAGTTTCCTCTGCCACATGTTCCACCATGATGTGACCACACTACAAGTTCAAAAGCAATGGGGTAACTGACCATGGAGTGAAAACTCCAAAATTCTGAACCAAAATAAACCTTTCCTCTTTTTAAGTTGATTTATTGCAGGTATTGTTTTACAGTAATGTGAAGCTGTCTAGCACAGCTAATATTAGCATTACTATTCTGATTGCCATTGTCCAAAGAGATTACTGGTGACTTTACCAATAATAGGGATATTTTCATTCCTGTGAAGCATATTGTAAAATGTAGAATATTGTTTTACTCGGGCACTTTGGAAAGCCTTTATATACCCACAACATAATTCAAAGGATATTTTTCTAAATCTGTGTGCATGTATGCACATGCAAGTTTGGGTATGTTTATGACAATATATGTACACTTTGGACATACACAACTTGGCAAAATATAAATGGTTTCATTATAACCAATATTTAAAAACTGGGACAAACTATAAAGTGCCACTATATTTTATACATTTCAAACTGTTCAGGTAATACCATACCTCCTACCTACTTTCTTTTTTATCTGAATTTTCATCAAAGGTACATATGCATTTTTTCAAGGTATTATCTGAATTACTGATGACAAAACCTTTGATTCTATTTTTCAAGCATCATTTTTAACTATATACTCATAAGACACACAAAACAAGTTTTTAAAAGTTTCAATAGCATTGAGTATGTTTCAGTATTATAATGATGACTCTTTCTCACTTTCATCTTTCTTCCCAGCCTAAGAAAGTAAAATATTGATGTATACATATTTTATAAACTTGCACAAAAATAATATTAATCATTGATAATATCTTGCCTACATTGAGAATTAACTGTGTGAATCAACCCATATAACTTTCATAACAATGCCATGTGATATAGGAATTATTTCCACCATTTTTCATGTTTGATTCAGCAGTATGGATAAATTACCAGGGTCTCACTGTATTATGTAAGCTATGATTCAAACTCAGACTTATTGGACAGATACACTTGAAAGGAATTGTCTTAAACGATGATCTGTTTCACATGTCCCTCCGCAAAGCTTTCCAGCAAAGAACAACTTGAAAATAGTCATGTTACTAAATAACAAATATTAACTAACTTAGTAAAGATATCTGAAAATTAATTATTTTTAAAATTAGATATAAAAATGAAAATTTTGCAAAGTTTATAATATATGGATGAAATATGAAAAAACAAATATGTTTAGTTTTCAAAACTAAGAAAATTGAGCTAGGAATATAGCTCAGTCGTAGAGTGCTTTTCCAGTATGCATGAGGCCCTGGGTTCAATACACAGTATCACCAAATATAAATTAATAAAATAAACTTTTAGTGGTCATTAGCACAAATGTTTTTGTATTTCTCTGAGTTATAGCTGTAAAATCAGCATGTTTCTTTATTAAAATTAAAAAATTAACTATTTATGAAATAAATACTTCAAAGATGATCAGCTTTAATTTGGCTTTCTATTCCTTTCTGTGGACCTGTAAGAGCACAGTGCATGGGAAGGAACAGCAGAAGATAATGCTACTAAGGCTTTCTGAGGTTTGGCTACGGAGATTCTATTAGGTCTCTCACGTATGAACATTAGTGAGTCATTAAAAGTGTTATGGATGGGATAAAACATACTGCATGGAATACAGTGGCAAGGTAGAGGGCTGTGTATGGCCAGAAGGAGACCAATTAATTTAATAATCAATATGAGGGAAAAATAGTGATATTTATCCTATGAAAACTCTTGATTAGCTTTAGGACAACTCAAGTAATTCCATGTCCATAGTCTTTCTATTCCTTAGCAATTTTCTTTCTATAGATTTAATTTATACCTTAAACTTTACATCTAAATTGGATGGTGACCTTAACAAGAAAAATAAATGATATTTGAAAAAGTGGAGGGCTGGAGCGGTGGCTCAGCAGTTATGGCACTTGCCTGACATGCGCGAAGACGCATGTTTGAAACCCAGCACCACGCTGTACACCAGTACAACATGGTCAGAGCAATGAAAGAAAAAAAAAGGCAGAATCAATTTTATTTAGTTTTTCATGTGGCTTTCATTGCTCTGACAGTTGTATGTGGTGCTGGGACTTGAACCCCCATCCCTGTGCATTCCAGGCAAACACCTTAACTAATGAGCCACCACTCCAGCCCCAGATTCTCTCTGTCTTGCTCTCTCACTGTCCCTCTCTCTTAAAGAAAAAAATAAAAAGGAAAAGGAAAAATGGGAGGGAATCAATAATTAGATTCTAAATTGTGAGTGAAGATTTTGGCTAATGCCTATGCATATAATCTCACTGCTCTTCCATTTTAATTTTCTTTCATATGCAGACATCCTGTTCTGGGAAGTGACTATAAAGACCTTTTGTAAAGTAAGATTAATGCTTCTTTGCCTTTATAATTTGCTTCATTACTTCAAATACTAACTCATTTATAACATGCTCAAATATTTCCTCAAAGCAAATTAGTCACATTAGTAAATTATTTCTAATTTTTAGTAGCTTCATGATGTTAGCCACACCGGCTACCAGCATGGAGACTGAGGGCTAAGTGGAGAAAATGGTAGAGTAAAAATGAAAATGTACACATACAAAGCGAAAAAAGGAATTAAGAACACCAAGATATGTGTTGCAGCTGTTGTTTTCAACGTACCCTAGCAGTTTAATTAAATAAATGAATTACAATGCCTTTCATACTGAAATGATTGTGAGAGTTGTGTAGGTGGTTTAAAAAAAATAGTGTGTTATGCTGGCAAGATAATATGAACCAGTCTATTGATGTTAACGTGAGTCTACTGGCTGTCTTGATTAGTGTAAGGGATGCTAAGACTCAAAAGTAATGTTTCCATACAAACAGGAAACCATCACGGGGGAAGGCAATTGCATCAGATGAGTGTCCGAAGGAACACATTTTAAAAACTTCATAGATGTCACATTTTCTCAGCTGTTGTAGTCACATGACTTCCTAAAGTCTGGTTAATATGAATTAATGTTCAATTGAAGCCAAAATTATTTTTTCACTGTTCAAAAGGTCACCTTTGACTAAATAAAACCATATAACCTTAATAGAAATGTAAAAGATAATTTTTGCTATTACCTTCTTCATTCTCTATTCATATTTATTCCTATAGCAACAATATTTGGTTTTTGAGTGAGTATCAGAAGACAAATTATACACTGTTCCTGTCAGGATATTTCTATATCCTTGGGCAACTGGTTAGTCTGCATTACAATTACTCCATCTATAAAGTAGCATCCATTTACATGATATCAACATTTCTTAAAGCTAAAAATTAAACTGCAAAAGAAAAGAATATATTAGATTAATCAAAATGAGAAATTGTCGTTTAGATTAGAATTTTTTAAAAAACCAAGAACCTAAGGGTTTCATAACTGAAATGTGTGGGGATGTAAAAATTTATCTCTTGATTTTCAATATTTACTAGTCAAAGCCCCTTGAGAACACACAGAAATAGTCATAAAAATGTTATAAATTGCAAGTCATTGGTAACCTGTTGTGACAACACTGGTGACATTAGTAGCATCAGAGAATATCGAACATGACATATTTAACTTCTATACAGCAGGCCCAAACATTTACTGGTCCGAGATTATGCTGAGGTTTCTGGGAATAGCAACCAACAGGAAAAACATAATCAGTGTTGTCTTGGGGTTTTGGTGAATGTTTCTATATCCATAGATCTACTTTACACTGGGATCCAAATAAACTTGTTTTTCTTTTACTCATCTGTTATAAAGCACAAAATAAAAGACTGCATTCATCAGAGAGGTATAGAAAAAAGGACAAAGCAAAGAGATTAGAAAAAGAACAGCAGTGTTAACTAAGCATGTGAAAGCAAGCAAACAACAGTTTGTAGAAAATATGGGAGGATACAAATGTGTGAAAACATCAGTGGAGAGAACTACAAGAAGTTTACAGAGAAGAAAGGGAGACATAGAACCTTGACAGCAGGAGGGACATACCAACACAGATCATTGCAGTAGAGAAAGCTCAAAAAAGGTGACAGGAGTGTTAAATACACAGAAGGAAGTGAAAGAATTCACTGGGTTATGTAAGTGCTAGAGCTTTTTTATCTGGTACTTTAGCCATGAAGCATTGTCACATGAACTGCAATTTTGCCACTCAGAGTAAGTACAACATTTGTACCAAATGCTATGAAATATTCAGCAAGGCAATTTTCCTTCTGTTCCTCCTTTACTTCCTTTCCCCCCTTTTTAAAAATTCATTATTTTTATCTGATTGGGTATTAAACTTAGATGTACAGCATTATCTGGGATAACTGCAACAATTAATATTTAACCAAATTTATAATTTTTCTAAATTGGTAAAGGTGACTAAATAAGTTATTTTGCTATTCAAACAAAAGAATGCAAAGAAAAATGAGAATTAAGGAAAGGAAAGGGAGTATATAATAGGATTATATATGAACACAATCACATTTATTCTTATATTAACTCTAAATGAGTTGTGCTATGTAAAAGAATTCATCATCTGATTGAAAAAGAAAATGGTTATTGAACCAGTGAGCCAGAAGAAACAAATGAGGTCTGTGAAAAATGCACATTTAAAACATTTCAGGAACTCACTATTCACAAAAAATAAGATATTAGTAAAATAATTTCTATACATTTGTTAACTATTTTAGGAACTCACTGTACCTATCAAGAATAAAATGTTGATATAGTAATATTGAAGAAAAAAATGGATTTGTTTTAAAGAGAGAGAATCAATTTTATTTTTTTCATCTGGTTTTTGTATTGCCAATACTCAATTGTATACATGGTGCTGAGATTGAATCTGAGTACTCCCACCTGTCAGGCAAGTGCTCTGCTGCTGAGCCGCCACTCCAGCTCCAGGGAAATTGTTATATCACATATTTCCTTAAAAGGGAAAAAGACTATTTATGCTCCTATATACTGAGTTGGGACTTGGATGCCATGTTCCCATCTTCTAAGTCTAAAGTATATTAATCAAAAGATTAATCAAAATGAGAGGAAAACATATTGATGGGGCAAACTGTGGTTTCATTTCCAAACCAGGCACTTTTGTTGAGTTCATAATTTGTTGAGCAATAAGGGTATTTTCTTGGAGCCCAGCAGCATAACAAAGAATCAACACTCATCTCTATCCTGCAACTTCAGTTGTGAATCCACGGCTTCCATGTACTCATAATATACTGTTCTGTTTCCATCTTGAAAGTAAGATGATGGCTGGGAAATATCTTTGTTGGAGTAATGAAAAGTTACCATGATATTATCCAGAGATTCTGAGTTGCCTCAGGCCAAATAGAACTAGCTTTTGTTGCTCTGACACTTAGTTGTGCATGTGGGTGCTGGGGGTTGAACTTGTGTACTCGCACATGCCAGGCAAGCTCTGTAACTATGGAGCCACCACTCTAACCCATGTCTTTTTAATTTTTAACTTGTTAGATTTTGAACTGCCTGTTGATAGACTGTGAAAAATAGAGTCTAGCATGTTTGTATAATCATTATTCCTGTTAGTCTTTCATGGCCACCACCCTATCCCACCAATACCATGGCTCGGTCCACACAGTTCTATCCACAAGATGGATGGAGTAAAAAAAAAAAAAAAGATGGATGGAGTGTTAAATCAGGAGATCTGTGGTTTTGTCATAGCCTCTAAGAAATTATCCAACTATGAAATATTACATTTAATCTCATTTTCTCTATTTCCTCCTCTGTAAGTTTGAAGGAATGATAGCTATATGCTCTCACAGATTTTGTCAGAGTCCAATGAGACATGGTGCTCACAAAATACTTTAAGAAGTTTAATGATATATTCAAATTTAAAATGACTACTATTGGAGATTCTAAACTGTTATAATTCTAAAACTAATTTTATATGTTTCCTCATATAATTTGCTTAACTAAATAGTCAATGTTTGAACCTTCTCCAACTTCATCAAGGAAAAGTAATTCTTTAAAAGCAAATAGTTCACAGCCTATCCTATTGTAATGACAGCTTTCTAAAATATGCAAACTCCAAATCTGCTTTAATGTGCATTTACAGATTATTTATTCTAAAATGTATTCTCTTCATTATTTAAATGAGTAGAATAAGTATCACTCCATAGTTGCATGCCTATATCACTAGAACATTAATCATTATACATAATAGCATATTAATGCTTTTGAAATCTATTTATTAGAATCATAAGTACAAACCCCTCAGGGGCTGATTTAAATACACATTATATCCATCATTGCTTAGCACTGGTTTTTTGATTTAGTTCATTTTGTAACTTTGTATATCATGAGTAAAATAATCTGCATTTCATTCTAAATCTGAAAACTCAAAAGTTTGACATTTTTCCTTCTGAAAAACTTAACCTACTTTAATCTCTAAACTAGAACATAGTGTATTACTAGCTTTGTGTCTTATTTCTTTCCTGAATAACTTATACCCCAATTCATAAATTCTTATTTGCTGATTTTCATTATTTTATAATAGTTTTTGAGCTGATTCATATACCATAAAATTCACCCTATCAAACTGTCCAACTAAGTGCTTTTTAGAATAATCACAGAATGGTACTTTATCACTACTATTTAATTCCAGAACATTTCCTGTACCCTAAGAAGGAAAATTAGTTCCCACTGTTTCCCATCTTTCTCCTTTTCTCCTGCCCATACCCTAACAAACACTAATCCACTTTCTGTCTCCATGGAATTGTCTATTCTAGACATATCATGTAAGTGGGACAGTAGAATGTAGAATCTTTACTCTCAGCCTTCATCCACTTAGCATATTTTAAAGTTTCATTTCCATATCTGTACTTAATGCTTTTCATAGCTATTTAACATTCTGCTGTATGAATATCATATTCTGTTAACTTTTCATAAATTGATGGATATTTGTTATTTTTTTCTTTGGACTATTATGAATAGCTTTGATATAAATATCATGTACAGATTTTTGGTGGACATATATTTTTAATTATTTTGAGCACATACACGGGGTTACGTACAGCTCTACATTAACGCTTGGAGTAACTACAAAACTATTTCCAAAGAAGCTGCACCATTCACATCACCAACATCAAAGTATGTGTGTTCTAGTTATTCATGTCAACATTTCTTATTTTCTGTCATTTTTATTAAAACTGTGGTTCTGATTTGCATTTTTACAATGACTAATCATGTTGATAATTTTTTTCATGTGCTTATTGGCTATTTGTATATCTTCTATTGAGAAATGGGCATTCCAATTCTTTTCTCATTTTTAACTGAGTTACTTTTAGTACCAGATTGTGTTTTATATGACACACAAAAATCCCATAGATTTGACTTGCAAAAAAAAATCTTCTGTTAATGTATTGTCTTCTCTTTTTTGTTAACTCTGCTGCCTAAAACTTTTTTAATGCAACCTTTTACCTTTCTTCCTTCAATTATGCTAGTATTTATTGCTTAAATTCAAATTTGTTTGATTAACAATTACATCACATTTTCAAATACCACTGCCTCTATAGGGTATTATAAGGATTAAGCCACATATAAGAAATAAAGTGTTCTTTTAAAAACCCATAAAGTTATTCATTTTCATAGGACAAAGATCCAAAAAGAATTAACACACAATATAAGTTCAGATTTTATCAAGAATACTGCATTATTTTTAAAAGTATGGAAATAAGCATCAGATGAACAAGAGTCTCAAAGAAAATATTAAAATACCTTTTTATCATTTACATAAGTCAGTACTATTTAAAGTTTGTTTCAGTGTTAGGTAGAGCATAAAGCTTCATAGGGAAAAGAGTCTTTCCCTCATGAAGAAAAGGATAACTGTAGTTTTAAGTTACACCATGATTTTTTTTTTAAAGAAAGAAGGACAGTGAGAGAGAATGAGAGAGACAGAGAGAGAGAGAGAGAGAGAATATCAATTTTTATTGAGTTTTTTCACATGACTTTCATTGCTCCAACACTTAGCCATGCATGTGGGCGCTGGGGTTCAAACCTGTGTACCTGCACATGCTGGGCAAGTGTCGTAACCCCGAGCCACCATTCCAGCCCTACACCATGATTTTTAATTTGTTAAATATGTTATCCGTATTCTTTCAAAATTAACACTTACATTGAGTGGACATAATATGATCTTCACATTTATTGTAAAATGTATGTTTTATAATAATTAAAATTATATTTTCATGTATTTTTCCTTGAGAATAAAATTATGAGATGACAAGAAATTAAGTGAATTTCATTGAGTTATCAAAATACTGTGTATCAGAAAAAAGAACAGAAGTGATTCAATTTCTTTGTTTCATATATGAACTCATCCTGGTCACCAGTCATTTCTGTCACTTTTGAATATTAGACTGACAAAATTACACATTCACTTTTCATTTTTATCTTTCTCTTTTAAATTTAAAACACAATGTCAAGTAGGTGCGATAACTTTGTGAAAACCATAAACACACTCCAAAATATCTTTTGATCTTTTAGTTATTTCTCAAGCACTGTATGTAGTTGCTGTTGCTCACAATCTGATGTCATTATTTCTTATAGCTTGTGAACAGTTTGTCTATTTCTTTCAAAGGAGGGAAGGATGATAAGCAAATATGTAGGGCAGAAACATTTCCTAGGTAAAATGTATCAGTTATATCAATTTTGTAGACTACCTGAATAGATTAAATGCCATAATAAAACACTTTTATGTTATATAGTGACATCATATAAGCTTCACTGTTACTGTGTCCATAGACAAGTCAAAATAAAAAATGCAATTTTTATGCAACATTGTGCTTTATAAATACTGCTTTGATGTGGAAAAGTCATTTCACTTTATTAGTAACTGTAGTTTTCCATGTTTTTATAATAGAAATACTTCAGGCAACATTTCCAAATAAAGAATATTTAACTTCCTTAAAATAAAGAATTCATTTTTGTAGAAAACATATTTAAAATGCCTTTAACTTTTATCTATTACCAATGAGGTTGAAGGTCCTATAAGTATAAATTTGATCTAAATGGCAATTACCATCTGTGTGTCTGTGAAATTGGAGGAAGCCTGATAGGCTCTGCCATTTGGGGCATCCATATTTAGTGAAATTATTTGTGAAGTTTTGCTCAAATCATAATATGGAGAATTATATCCACATAGGAGCTCCCTGATATTTGTGCCTCATATGTGCTAATGCCTTTCCTATATATGCAATGAATTTAGTCACTTCGCTCTACTGAATGGAATGAAGAATATGGCCAAAGTGATGGGGTTTTCTGAAACTGGGTGGTAAAGTACTGTCACTTCTGTCTTGCTCATATTCTAAGATCTATTCATGTGCTAGTTTAGAAGAAACAAGCTGTCATTTTGTCAGATGCCCTACGGAGAAGCCAAAGTGCCAAACATGCCAAGAGCTAGTAAGGAGTTGTGTGTGGTCTCAGTCCAAAAACCAGAAAGAAACTAACTTCTGTGACAAGCCACATGATTGAGCATGGACACGGTCATTCCCAATCAAATCCTGAGATGATGACTGCAGGCCTCACTTGACTAAAGGTTGTTTGTTTGTTTGTGTTTAAGGAGAGAGGGACAGTGAAAGAGAGAAACAATTTTTATTTAGTTTTTCACATGGCTTTCATTGTTCCAAGACTTTGTTGTGTACATGGTGCGGGGGTTTGAACTCCTGTACTTGCGCTTGCTGGGCAAGTGCCATAACTGCTGTGATAACCCTGCAGCCTCTAAGTATAGTTTTATGACACCCTAAACCAGTGGATTCTAAGCCAAGCCACTTCCAGATTCCTGATTCACAGAAATAGGGAAATCAAATGTAGCTGTTTCAAGCTACTGTATTCAGAGTAATTTGTTATAAAGGTAGACATAACTATAACAATTTGCTCCCCCAGAATTTTATCTCCACTCTAAACTTAAAATTTGAAAAAATGAAACTTAATAATTAGCATCCTTATCATAGTATTTTAAAACCAATCCCCAAACTGACATGTACAAGGGAAAACAAAACCAGTTTCTAAGACCAAAGATATCATGATCTTAAAAAATAAAATCAAACTCTATATATAAATGCTTAAATTCCAACTGGATTGACACTTCTTAGCCTCCTCAATATAGAGATGTAAAGTCTGCTATTGATCTACTAGTATGGCCATTTATACACGTAACAGTACATTTCTATATATTATTTCATTTGATTGATACAACTCTTTAAAGCACTTAGATCCTATTATTGCCATTTTATAGATTAAAATTAAGGAAAAAGAGATAAAGTGATTTCCTCAGTTTCACAAGCTAAGAAGCTGATATGAGTAATAAATGGAGATTGATCTTAACACTATTCAGAGTACAGAATCCTCTTACTATACCACACTGCATTTACATCTGGGAAGACAGCAATTTCCATAATTATACTATGTTACAAAACATGGCATATTACCCCAGAGGAATATATAAACTAATCAGACACACTTCATTCTCTAAATTGCCAAACTTAATTGCCATATTTGTTTTAAATTTCAAAATCATTTTATGTATTTTTCAAGTGGCATTGTCAATGAATAGAAAGTAAATATTTTTAAATTTGAAAATGTTTTAAATTGGCTTTATAATTTTTGAATTAACATTTATGGCATTTCCAAGTTATTGCTATCTTATAAAATAGTCTTATAAAATAATTGTAGTATGGATGTCTTCTAAGAAAACAAAATGCATTCGAAAGTAGAAATCAACATGAGTTCACATGCACGAAAAATAAATTAACAAGGATGCTATCCTATATGTTGAGTTCAATTATCAAGGAGCTATAATTTAGAATTAGTATTGGAAAAAGACAGGAAAGAAAGATAAGAACCACTTGAGTTGAATATGTACTTAATTAATATTTTGCAAAGGTCATATAATTTAATCTGGGGCAAAGCAATGTGATTGTCTTAAATATATTGACCAATTTTTGTCTTTTCTCTGCATTGGCTATTGCTAAACTCAATCCCTAAGTAAATTAATTGCTGAGGAAACTGTGAATGACTAGTGTATAAATATTAATATGCTATTAATTATTTGATAGATGAAGATACTAAAGCAAACATAAAGAAAATATTTCAGTATAATAGCTAATAAGTATTAAAATTTGATTGACATCAAAGACATTATCTTTCTCTTTATAAAAAGTATTCTCAAATAATTGTTTCTGATCATATTAAGAATTAGATATAGTTAATAGGCATCTGATTGTAAAGCCAGAACTTAAGGGTACTAGTTAATAAATATCAGGTGTCTAAAAAAAAGATTAAAAAGATAACAATTTTTCTAATATATTTAAGGATAAAAAGCTGATAAAAATAATTTTAATAAAATTATTAATCTGCAAATTATTATACATTAAAATATAGAAATGTTAATAGAGGAAATCAGTTATGATAATGATTATTTTCAAACTTTTGATTTTTCTTTGGCCTGAATTCTTGCTGTACGTAGTATTTATGCTCAATCATTCTGTATTTACCTCCAAATCTATACTTATTCCAAAAATAAAAATTAAAAAATATAGATTGACCACGTAGTAATGGGTTTTCCCAACCCTACTTTTTAAAATTCTTTCATTCTACCAAATGGCTGAGTTGAGTGAGCAAAAGTCAAGTAGAGTCCCGATATCTTGAGGGAATGACAGAAAGTTATCCTCAATTTGAATTCCAATTAGTCATCTATTGGCCTAGAGAAAACAGAAACAATCTCATAATGAATATAAAAAGAAAGTTTAAATTCTGAATTTAAAGCTTATTGTCCCTTTTCAGATCAAAAAGGGACAAGATAAGACTACATCCTCATATACCTGCATAATCCACTGTGGAGAGGGAAGCAACTCATGGGATAGAGGACACAGAGAATGGAAACGCCAGCTGAGCCCTTGAGTCATGTCAGCAGAGAGAACTCAGGGACACATCCTGGGCTGAAGTACTGTGTACTAGACTTAAAAAAAAAAAAAAAAAAGAGCCTCATTGTACTTTCTTGGCAGTAGGTAGTAGTAAATGAGTTCCTAAAATAAAATAACAATGTAAATGAAGAGGTTAGGCACTGAGTGCATAACTGCATATTAACAAGATCAGAACAGTAAGAAAGGAACAATCCTTTTAGAATATGAGTGAACCTACTATTCATCTCCTAATTCCCACATGAAAGACACACCTTTCCAACTCTCATTTTCTTTCCATTGCCCCTATTCAGGATTTGCACACCAGCCAAATTGGTTCAAGTTTCCTGAACATCCTTTGAGCCTATATGCCAGTTAACATTATTAACTCCATCTGGTTTTTCTAATTAAGTAATTGAAGATGATCTCTTCAAGATCCAAAGTAGATCCCAAAATAGCCATACAATTTTTATTTTGTTCCCATCATATGAGAAAACTAACCTCTCTCTAACCTATTCCTATCTCTATAGGAATCTGGACCATGTCATTTTTTAATTTTCTATCTTTAAGCTCCTTTAGGAGTGATTAGAATACACCAGGAGCTAAATATACATATAAGCTGAAATAAATCATAATCTAAAATGAGTTCAGTCAAAATCCACACTATATAATTTTCTGAACTCTGTTAAAGCAAATAGTAAATGAAAGAAGCAAACAAAGGAAAGAGAAGGCAGCAGTGCCACAGTAACACAGGTTTATTTGGGAGAAAGCTGCAGAGGGGAGCCAGGTGGAATTTTGGAACCACCTCTCCCTGCCAGGTACAGCCTGAGGTAGATTAGAGGGAATGAGGAGGGAGGGGATCAGGGCTTTACTAGGAAGTTTCAGGTAGGACTCGGTTCTTATTGATGGGTGTGTTTAGGGTGGAATATTACCCAGCATTTAGGTACAGGTGGGTCTGAGTCCTTTGAGGGAGTTCTTGTTCTGAGATGGAGGATTTGCTTCAAAATGATGTTGCCCTAAGTCAGATTCTACCTACCAGTAAGTGCTAAAAGATACAGGATAGATGAATGCATTTACTGGTATAATAAGAGGATTGCAAACTTTCTTCCCATAGTTTTTTTTTTCTTGGCTATAAATTTTCTTGAATTTCATGAAGTAAATATATTTTCCATAAACCATTTGAATCAATCTCATTGATGGTCATAAAAGTGGTACTAATATGGAGATTGCTATTTATAAAATGTGACATAAACCACAAGTGATCATAAACACTATGAATTATTGCTCAGAACTTTTCAAAGTATATATAGACTTTCATTTAGTCTTTTAATTTAAATCAATAGTAATTTCCCAGTTTTTTTTTCATTTTTATTAATAAAATTTTTAGTTGGTGAAATAAGATCTTAAAGGTTTTGGCTTATATATATAGCTAAAAAGGTATTTTTCAGTTATAGAGGAAAAAATAAAAGCATACAGAAAACAAGCTGATATTTGAAATAGATCAATGACATTGATCAGAAATAATTCATCCTTAGCTTAAATGTTAAATTGGAATTTTAATTAGAATTTTATTTATACTTACATACTGTCTGATTTTCTTGCACTTTTATTAATCAGTAAAACAAATTATAGAACTAATGCTTTGGTTCACTGAGCTGTCTTTTCTCCCTAAGTTTTTGTTAGTTTAAAATTCTTGAAAATGGAGGATATCTTAGGGAAAAAAAGAATACTTCCACAAAAATAAAAAAAAATAGTATAACAAAATCACCCTTTCTATGTACATACCTTCATCCTTGGCTACACCCATTAAAGAAAAGTGATAGAGAAGAAGCAGCTTAAGAATTGGTAGTCTGCACAGAGGCAGGGGACAGACCCCAGGCTCTTATGTGTTTCCTTTCTGTTGCTGTTGTGGTTGGTTCTGTATAGCTGGGCACCTAGGACTTGTTTATTTTAAACTCCCTCTTTCAATACCTCACCACCACCACCAAAACCATCTCAACCAGCGCAGTTGCTGTTTGGTCTTGAAAATCACTTAGGGTCTCTCTCACACCACTGGCCTTCAGAGAAATAAGCACATCTGCCAGAACCTAGAGAACTTTTAATCATATCTACAAAGTGACTTACAAAAAGTTTCTTTTTGGTTCACAAAGTCTTTGAAGACTATTCCCAGAATCACATTATCAAATTAAAACAAAGACACAATCAATGATTTGTAACAGGATTTTGCCTCAACTCAGTTTCTTTCAACTTCAAATTAACTTTTCCTTTCTCATTATGCAAAAATGGGCTAGAAGCATTATATACTATTATTTGTCAGGTAAGAAGATAGTAGGATGTTAAAACTTTTTAAGAAGGTAGTTTAGAGACCTTACAAGGAGGAGCTTTTCTTCCTCGTTCCAACGTGCTCTCTCAACAGTATCCTGCAATATGACCCATTTCTCCAGCGCTAGGCTGCTGGAGCATCTGGCTTGCCCACTTCCAGCTGCTGCACGGCATGATTGCCAGCAGAACTCGGTGGCCAGATATCTCCCACAGGAATGTGCTTATAAAGTCTTGTGAAAAAGTGCCTCTACCAAGAAGCATTCCTGTTTATGGCATTCCCCAGTGCTGTGAGGAGAGACAGATTTCCAGGAAGTGCCAGAGGCTAGCCCTCCAGTAAACTCTGCCAGTACAGTACCACAGTGACAGTCAGGCCATAGCTGTAATTTCTCCAGCAGAGGGTAGATTTTAGTCTTAAAGAGGGTGGACTCTTCTGTGGTTGCTTTACTTCAGTCCCAAAACTTCTGACTGGCTCCTTAAATCTTCTGTGCCTACATTCTTTAGAATTCTTTATTTTGTGCTAGATATTGCTGGATTATCCAAGTTTACTAGTATATTAATAACTTTTATATTAAACTTTTCCTGTTCAAATACTATGTGATTTATATCTCCTAATTTATGACTGATGCAGTGCTTCACAAAAGATTTGAACAGGTTTACAAATATGTTAAAATATTAAATATTTGAATGTTTTGGAGAAAGGAAGTAATAGCTAGGCAACTCAAAAACTAAGAAGCATATTAGCACAGAGAAAAATATGCCACATAATTTGTACAGCTGACTGATATTTAAATATTATGATCAATTCTTTAAAATAAACATGTGCAACTTTAAGATTTACAGTGCCCAACAGAGGGCAATCTAGCTCAAACAGCTCAAGGAGCATAGTGTAAGTGAATAGATTGCAGTGGGTCAAGGGTAAAACTCTGAGCACTTAGAATAATGGACAGACTTCCATGTGCTTCAGGCAAGTCTCCAAAGCATACATAAGACAGTGATGGGCAGAAAACAGATCAAAGTTGTTATCCTTGATAAGAACCCAAAATTCTGATTCTATGTTCCCAATGAAGGCTTGAATTTTGAGGGTCAAAATATTTGCTTGTAGAGTTATTTTGTATTTCACCTTTGTTATTTCAAAAATTACTCCATTGAAAAATTTTCTGAAAATATTTATCGTATTGGTGAAAGGCCACACATCTGACTACAACATACCATAATCTATTGATCAATCATTTACATACTTTCTGCTAAGAGTCAATTCTCCATCATAGGAATGAGTTATTGGTAAATCAAGAACACTTGAGTTCATGTATTTAGCTTATAACCAGAAGAGAGGACTAGATATTTTGGATTTTTGGAGACCCTGGCAAACTTTGAAAAGAGATTTCATTCACTTTGTCCTTATCTTGGAAGAAGAAGGAAATTTACGATTGAGGTATTTATCCTACCTTTTTTATACCTTTTAAATACTTCTGCTACTACCATCTAAAGTTTAAGGCCATATATCTTCTGCTCTTAGCTTTCTGCCATAATTTTTATAAAAATGACTTAATGTTTGAATGTCATTTTTACACCAAATTGATGGTTTTTACTCTCTTATAGTTTTGAACCATAAAAACTAGGATATAAGTCAACTTTCTTGGTCACATTACTGCTATGCTTTTGCCTTAGAAACCATCAATTCCTATTAGCTAACATATTGTTTACATTTACCAAATATAACAGCATGTTATTAATTATGGGAGATATGTAAAAAAGCATAAATGCAGCAAGTATAAAATACAATCCATAAAAATTTATCTTAAGTTCTTGATAATCAAACTGGTGTCCATTAGTTTAATTATGATATAACTAAGACTGAGAAACAAGTGTGCTATTAAGTTATCTTTAGTTACTCTTATCAATTATCAATGGCAATCTTGAGTAACAGGAATAAGAGAAAAAAATTATCAAAATAAATAATACGTATCTATAACAAAAATATAAAAAGCAAATAAAAATACCCAAAATTTAAAAATTAAAAGAGAATTACAAGACCCAAAATAACACTGCATCTCCACACTATCTATTTGAATTACAAAATTATTTTCATATAGTCTTCCAGAATTCTGCATACTTTTCCTTTTTGGCCTTGCTTTTTAAAGCATATCATCTTGGGAGAAAGGCCCTGTGGAAGGTGTGGGTGTTGGGAGAGAGAGGCAGGAAGAGAGACACAGAGACGGAGAGAGCGCATACAAGCAAGCAAGCTAGCCACAGGAAGAACAACCGTGCCAGGATACATCCCCAGTGACCCACCTGCTCCAGTCATGCTCATTGTGCCTGGAGTTACCACCCAGTCAATCCATTCAAACTAGGACAGACTGATTAGGTCACAACTCTTATAATCCAATCATTTTAATGGATTATTTCTGCATTAACAAGAGTTTTGGCGGACATCTCATCCAAACCATAACATTCTGCTTCTGGTCTCCCAAAGCACCTGTCTATCTCATAACACAAGATGCATTTAGTCCATCCACAAGAGTCCCACAAGCTTAACGATTCCAACACTTCCTAAAAGTCCAAGTCCAAATTCTCCTCTAAGATTCAAAGCAAACTCTTGACTGTGAGGTTCTGTAAAGATCAAGAGCTAGTTATACGAGTCCAGTATATAGTGGGACAAATGTTTACATTCCGAAAGGTAGTAATGGGGCATAGAAAGAAGTGAAAAGACCAAAGCAAGGCTGAAACCCAGCAGGGCAAACACATCTTAACTCTTCCTGTAATACTTCATGCAGCACCTAGGATACTTGGTTTTAAGATATTATTTCCAAAGAGCCTGGGAAGCTTTTGTCCCTTTGGCCTTCCCAGTTTCAGTGCACAAGGTTTCTTTTAGACTGGCTTTCTTCAAAGCCAGCAGTTTTTCTTGGCAGACAGCCAATTTTACTGCCTACTCTTAATTCCTAATGTTTCCATTTGAGCTTTGACTTTAGCTTCAGGGCTTCATGCGTCACTCTCTCAGAGGCAGCCCACAAGGACCCTGATTCTGGTATGGTTTCCCTGGCCTGCCAGGCCTTCCTCTGAAATCATGGCAAAAGCCTCCATGACCCCTAACTTTAGTATCTGGTATTCCTACAGTACCAGAACCATAAAGATGATGCCAAAGTCTGATGCCAACTGGAACAATACCTGGGCCCCCTGGATTCACACAGAGCCTTGGTGGCTGTGGATGTGGAAGAAGTTCCTAGTCCTCTGGCATGCAAGCAGGGCACACCCAAGATCTTTTTCGCAGGAACTTCCCCTTCTACATACTGGAGCCTGCAATGGGCATGTTCCTCTAAATTCCTAACATGCCCTCAATGCATCTTTCCCATTGTCTCTGTGTAAAGCACTTAACATTTCTTTAGGGGCTATAATTTCTCCACAGGAACATCTTGCTTGGCCCCAGCTTTAAATGTACTTTTCTGGTCAAACTGCAAGTTTTTAAAGACTTTAGCTCTGCTTTTTGTTCCCAATTATCACAGTAAATCTGGGTAAAAGCTGCCAGAAATATCCAGGACACTGACTGAATACCTTGAAACTTTCTCCACCAGATTAAATTAGTCCATCACTTTTAAATTTAGTCTCACACAAAGTTTCAGGATACGGGCAAATTTTTTGCCAGAATGTAACATGAATGGATTCTAGTCCAATTCTGAATAGGGTCCTCATTTCCCTCTGAAAACACATGAGCAAGTCCACATTCCTGTTGACATTCTGGTGTTTTGCACTCCCATCAGAATCAATCATTAAACTCTGCTTACAACATTCTAAAGCTTTTCCATCCTGAACCTCTTAAACTTCTCAAAATTCCTCCTCAAACCAGCACCAAAAGCTTCTGAATCACATGGTCTGGTTAGTGACAGTAATGACCCCACTCTCAGTACCAATTTCTGTTCTAGTCAGTTTTTGTGTTACTATGACCAAAGTACTTAGTTTAGGAGAGATATAAAATGGCTAGGTAGTCAGGACCACGGCCCCATTCAACTGCACCTAGAAGCTGCCCCATAGAGAGCCATTAAGGGTTATGCTCAGGACCTTCAAATGCAAATGACCATGTGGCTTACCTGTGGGAGCAACTCTTTTGTCCCAGAGGCAGGAAAACTAAGACGTGGGGGTGGACACAGATGGGAATTAGGAAAGAATTGCTACCTGTTTTACATAGATTTTAACCAATAACTTTGGCGCTTAGTTTCAATGCCTGTTTTACACAGAGTTTAAACAACGATGTTGGTGCTTTTCTCAATGCCTGCTTTACATGAATCTTAATCAAGGCTCATACCCAAACAATATGAACCCTGGCCTAACACACATAAGACAGAATCCTGCTTCCAAGTACCCCTTCACCTGTGGAGACTCTGCTCTCCTTCCTTAAATAAATCCTAATCCTTTTACTCTTCCCTCCGTGGATGTCCATGGATTTTATTCTTCAAAATCGTGAGACAAGAATCCAGAAGATTGGTACCGAATTCCTGGAGTGAATTTCCACACCAAGAGCTGCAAGGCACCTGCTCAACAGTGGGGGTGGACCCATCCCTTAGCTGGGAAGCTGCTAACACTACTTCAGCTGCAGAAACCTGCAACCAGCCCAAATTCCCAGTTTTAACTGGGAGCAGATGCAAACACTAGAAATGGACTACTTTGGCCACAGAATTTGCAGCCAGCCCAGATTCCATTTGCCAGCAGGAGCTGAGAATCTGGCCTCATCTCAAAAACCCTGCATCCTTACCAAGAACAACTGAGAGGAGGGATAGTTTATTTGGGACTTACAGATTTAGAGGTCTAATTCCATAGGTGGCTAACTCCATTGCTCTGTACCCATAGTAAAACAAAAATCATAGTGTAAGGGTTCAGTGGAAAAAAGATGCTCAGCTCATGGCGGGGTCAAGAGGTGGGGGATAGAGAAAGAGGAAGTGGCCACAGGAAGGATCACCCTTCTAGGGCATATCTCCAGTGACCTATCTCCTCCAACCATGTCCACTTGCCCACAGTTAAAAACAGGTAATAGATGTAAGTGGCAGAAACATGGGGTTTCTGAAATAATTCTATAAACTTGTCCCATAGGGAAGACTCCTCCATTTTCTCTTTTAAAAAGCAATTTACCTACAGCCCTGTTCTTGCTTAGGCTAACAGGATGTCTTACATTCCTATTACATGCAGGTTCAAATGCTGAGAAATGCAGGTTCAAAATGCTGAGAAAAACACAAGTTACCCTGAAGTGGGGGAGGCACTTTTGTGACCCTTACACATATCAGGTTCCAGAACTCACAGAGATAAGAATAATTCCCCCTAACCAAGAACCAGTTATCATGAACCAAAGTAAACTAGAGTAGACATGCACACTGGGGACTTGAAAGCCTGATGCCATTCTACTGTCAGTCAAAAGTCAAGAGGTGGAACTGTGGGAACTTCCCTGGGTCCCCAGTCAAACTGGAAGGCAAGAGAATTAGCTGTCCTTCTACTCTTTTACAGGGCCCATTATCTCCCTTGAGAGGATCCTTTTCTATTTTGCTATTCCTTCTAATAAAGTCATACATGCTATTCTCAGGACTATGCCTGAAATCTTTCTGGCATGATGACAATAACCAGTGAGAAAGGACTACAGTCATATCTCAACTCCATGGCCAGCCCTTTTCCTGTAACAGTTGCAATTCACTTAGTCCGTCCAAACTATGCTGAACTGATTAGGATGCATGTTTCAGAATCTAATCATTTTACCTCTGAATATTCCTACAGAAACAGAGGAGCTTTCAAGGGACATCTCAAATTCAAAACACAGATTACTATATATATTATTCCATTTATTTTATTTAAATGTAAGTATCTAAAAAAGAAAAAGCAATGATCCAAGAGGATTCTAATTGGGTCAATGAATTATCTAATCTAGTATAATAATATTTGGGGATTAAGGACTCCCCTTCTGTACTGATCTAAGAATTAATAAACAACTATTGATGTGATAGAAAATAATCAATTCCTTTATATCAGGCCTATGTACAATGAATTATTTCTGATAATTTTGTTGTGTATTTTATATATATTTATAAAACTTAAACCCCAATTGCTTTTAGCAGTCCCAAAATATACAAGCTCTGGTTGATGATCAGGGATGTTTTCTTGATGGTAACCAATTGACCATTTGTCAGTCTGTATCAATTTAATTTAAATGTCAAAGATAATTTCTTCATGGTAAATCTTTATAACAATATAAAAAAAAGATTATTTTATTTCTCTCTCTTTTCTTTTTGTGGCACTTGGAATTGAGTGTTGGAGTGCTCTACAACAGAGATCACTCATATATCTACAACCCCAGTAACCTCACTTTTTAAAAAATTTTAAGACAGGGTCATAAAGTTGCTGAGGCTGGCCTTGAAACTTGTGATCTTCCTACCTCAACCTCCTGAGTACCTGGGATTATAAGCATGTGGGAAAATAGATTTCTATTAATTGTATTCAAATTTCAGCAAAGAGGTTCTGGGAGGCAGATTATGTACCTAAAGTTCTCATATCTCCCATAACTATACACTAATTCACTTCTTTAAGATAGATAACACCTCACTCTCAATTCTGAAGGATTTCTGTAAACACACACACACACACACACACACAGAAACATAAGTCAGAACAAACAAATAATCACCTTGAAGCTCTTGAAGATATTTTCACAGGGTTATGAGGAACAAAATGATCCAGTAAAGCTTAAAAGTGATTGATCATATGAGATGATGAAGTAATTCTCCAGTTTGGGGTGAATGAGTCAGCTGTCAGCTTTACATGGAATAAGCTCAAGTGTGTTCTACTGTGATTAAACAAATTTACTTCCATTCATTTATTCATATTGAGCCTCTATGATCAATGACACCTGTAAACACTATCTATAAACAGATTTAGAGTACCATGGCACACCTTATTCATCACATTTTTGGCTTACAAATGTGCTCCATAGGGAGGAAATAATAATTTCAGGTAAAACCCAATATTTCAAGTTTAAATCTAACTCAAGAAATAAGAAAGCCTACTATTTGCATAGTTAAAATAAGAAAGAACATTATATACTATATAAATCATTATTAAAATGTTGAAAAATACTTTTGTTGTTCAGGAATTAAAACTTAAAAATAAATGTCAACAAAAATATTTGATACAGGGGCTGCAGCGGAGGCTCAGCAGTTTCGGCGCTTGCCTGGCAAGCCCGAGGACCCAGGTTCAAACCCCAGCACCACATACACAACTGAGTGTTGGAGTGGCTAAGGCCATGTGAAAAACTAAATAAAGTTGTTTCTCTCTTTCTCTGTCTCTCTCACTGCCCCTCTCTCTTTAAAAAAAAAAATGTTTGATACAAATCCCAAATTCAGGATTTTATGCCTCTGTGGACCAGGGCAGATTTTTACTCCTCATTGTATTCTAATAACTATTGTGCTCTCGTTATGCTGTCACATAACCAGAACAACATGTTAACCTTGTAGTTTTAACTAATTCTTTTGTTTAAAATAGGAAGATAGTAAGGGTAGGTCAATATTTTAAATAAACAGAATGACCACCAATTTTAGAGTGAGAAAGAAGTAAACATCTTAGGTAATTTATGCTCATGTTGTAACTATAGCTGGTTTTCATGCATCTATTTCATTCATGCAAAAAATATATTAAGAGTCTATCATGTACCAGATACCATCACCAAACTATGGACTATAAGTTAAATACAAATCACGAGCTGTTTCTATAAATAACGATTTGTTGGAACATAGTGAAACACACTGGTTTAGATGCTATCTTTAGCTGCATTCAGTCCACACTAACCAAGGTAAATTGAGACAGAGAAACTATGATTGATGGAGCCTGAGATATTTACTATCTACCCTTTATGCAAAGCATTTATCAATTCATTGTCCAGAAACTAGGATACATTGGTCAGCAAAGGCAATATCTCTGTTTCCTGACACACACATGTTGGCTAAGGTGGTTAGACAGTAACCAGAGATATGTAAATGGCCAAATAAGATCAATTTTAGAAAAGAATAAATGCTGTATGAAAAAAAGAAATCAGATAAATAGGTACTGAACATAGATGGAGGGAGTAGACTGCAATTATAAATATGGTAGAACATGAGATTTTGAGAAACTAAGAAACAATTTTTAAATAGGGGACACAGCAATCACATGATAACATGGTGGAAGAAATTTTGAGCCTAAGAAGATAGCTTAGACAAAGAATCTCAAGAAAGAGCATACTTTGTGTATTTGAAGAGTAACAAGGAGGCCCATGTGGTTATCTATGGTAGAATGAGTATGGAGAAAGCTGTTCCCACACCAAGGATCATCTTCATTCTCCAATGATACCAACATTTTCTACTACCAGTAATTGCAGTAAAATTGTGAGTCAATGACCTGAACTTAGAAATTATTTTTTATCCTGAGTGGTTAAATGAACATAACTTAAGAACTCTGCAGTACAGAATTATATTAATTATATTAGTAAATCCAAGTTATATTAGTAATATCCAATTGCTACATATATCTCAATTTATATCTCAATTTATATATACATTTTATATATTGCCAGAAAAGAGATTGAAATGGTAGCATGATTTAAAATAGCATCTTGGAGAACATCTAATGTATATTAATATATGAGGTCACAACATGCTTAATAAAAAGTTCACAAGCTCTTGAAAGACTTGGCTAAACCTGAAGAATACTGAAAACATAAGAGAATGCATTTTGTATTGTTTCTGTTACGCTTGCAATGTTATTAAACTCAGACTTATCAGCTAGTTACATTTTGCTGCAAGACTGTCGTAGTAATAATTATAGGGCAAATAATTGGTGAAATAAACTCTTTACCTAGAGAGAGGGGTATTAATCACATACTTCTTCAATATATTCACATTGTTAAGAAATTTAAAGATTTACTTATAAAAAATTTTTATACCAAAGGGCTTGAACTGATTCCCAAAAAAGGGCATGTTAAAACAAGGAAACAAAGTAGCAAAAGGTGAAGGAAAGGATGAATAGCTACAAGAAAATGATTTTGCTTATGTTGCAACTAATAAAATATGGATATGTTTCACAATACACTATTAAAGATATGACCCTGTAGAAAACATTTTGACATTGAGAGTGAAGAAGGATTAAACTTAAGAATGGATCAAGTTTTAAAATTTTAAATCACATTCTAAAGTATTAAATGCAAAATGATATCAAAAATTCACAGAATATAAATGCATATTCATACAACTTAGAGTTTGAACAATGCTCTAGACTATATTAGGCACCATTGGTCAAAAGTCTAGTTTATTTATTATCAGTTTCTCCCACAGCCAAAGTTTAATCCAGCAGACCAAAGAACAATAGGAGATCAGTAAGAAACAGATTTCCTGGAACCAGAGAGGCACCACAACCTCAAGACATAGCCACAATGTTGTAAGCACTTGTTTTTTCCACTGATTCATTTAAGAGTCATCACAGTTTTATTTAACTAGATACTAATATTCCTTATACTGCAAATTAGAAAACTGAGGAAATGAGATGCTACATAACTTACCCAAGGTCATGAAAATAATAAATGGTGCAAAGCTGGATCTTAAAACGTGTGGTGTAATTCTAAAAGACCAACATGTAATGATTAGCCTATATGGAGTCCTTGCAAGGGATGCTGTTCCCTTAAAACTATTAATTCTGGAAATAGTCTTCAATTGTTTACCCAGCCTGGACTGCGTGTGTATGTGTGTGTATCGATATAGAATACATCTGTTTCTCAAACAGGCAAGAAATTTATAGTTCTATTAGAAGTCTCTTCATGCACATTTTATAAAGTAGGCATATAATTTATTATGAAAATTATATATTTTTAAGATAAAGAGGACTATTAATAATGATGGCAAAATTCCTTTTTGAACTTGCATCGTTTAGGATAAACCAAATGTGGTCACCTAAACATGGGGATTTATTGATCTATTCCCTTTGGATATTCACTCTCTAAGAATATCTGCCTATACCCTATCAGAGAACTGTGTTCCTCTCTTCCATCTCTTCCTGGCGGCTGTTTTCCCCAAAGTTCAGACTGTTTCTCTTTGTGGTTCTCTGTGATGATTATTACCTGCTTCAGATCACTGTCATAAAAGCAACCCTTATTCTGCATTCCCAAAGATCCACTTCACACTTCAATCCTTTTCAAACTCCAATGCTTACCTGAAAAGAGTCTGGTTTCCTGTAGGATGGAAATATTAGTTAATCCTTAGAGTCCTGTTATCATTTCTGTTCCAATTTTTTCATCTATATTCCTGCTGGTTTCCTATTTTTATATTAGTTTAATCTGTTGTGATACTGTAGCAAAATAACTGGGACTGGTTATTTTAAAAGAAAAGAGGCTTCTTAAGGCTTAAAGTTATGGAAACTCAAAGTCCAAGATTGGGTGGACTCATCAGTCTGGCTATGGTTAGAGCTACCTGGCTTGTCACAATATGGTGGCTGGCATCACAATGGTGGAACCTAGACAAGAAGGTGAGCTGTGTCTGGAAAAGCTCATGTGGTAAAAGAGGAAACAAGAGGACAGGGGAGATGCAGGCTGTCTTACAACAAACCGTTCTCATTCTCACAGGAACTAATCACATCTATGAGATCTATCCTGCTTGAAAAGATCAGCCATAATCCTTCCTTGAGGGCAGTCATGACCCAATCGTCTCTCACTAGACTCTGCCTCTTCATGGTCCCACTACCTTTCAACACCATTACTTTGAGGATCAAGCTTCCAGCACATAAATCTTTAGGGGACATCTCCAACCGTATCCAAACCGTAGTACTTTTCAAGAAGACCTATCAAATTGCAAACAATCAAAGAGATGGTTATAGAACTAACTCAACCAAGAAATTAGGTTTGCAGCATACAGAACACATTTCCTGTCTAATCTTGTTCCTGATACAGAAAAATAAGAGTTTTTATGGCATTATTAGTTTAATAAAAAAATTTTTTCCTTAAAAATTAGAGAAAACATCTGTTCTTGCTTTCAAAATAACTTTAAAAAAGCTGTTGAGAAGAAACAAACTAAGTGGATTAACAAATTAGTGCAAGGAAAACTAGAAGGGTGGAATAATTAATTTACTGGGCACTTACTAAGGCTAAGCATTAATTTTTAAAGGGAAAAAAGGGTTTTAAATAGGCCAACATTCTGGAGATAGGAAATAAAAGGGCAGTGCTCCTACAGATTAAATACAAGATGTTAATTAAATACAAGTCCACTTGTGACTTGTGTCCAAGTATACATTCACTGGACAAGTCGCAAGAACTTGGTAAGAAAAATCACATCCTTTCCACTGAAGAGTTTGCTTTATTGTTATGGTGGATTAGACACAGATACACTTCCAGAAACAAGCACCCTATACCTTCATCTTGATTTATAATGTGATAAAATTCAATCTATCCTTTGAAATTCCAGAGTAGTCAGAAACATAGGCAAAAGAGAAAATCGTGAGGATAAATAATTTTTCTAAAACAAAAAACATTTCCTGGAGCAGACAGTCAGGAAACATGTGTGAAATATTTCAGTTTATTAAGCACTGATTTTAACATTTATTTTCACCCTTGTCCTCTAACATTTTATTTTAGGAATTAGTCATCTAAGTCATAAACTAATATTTTAATAAAAATAATTCATGTTTTAGGAGATGTATGACACTCTTAAATTTCTATTTTGGCTATATGGATGTTTGACACTTATCTCATTTGCCAGAGGGGTTGGAAAGTGTCATTTGGTGACAGCTGACTCTAGCTGCTGACTCAGTATCTCCAGGACAAGAGGTAAAACTTAATAATGGCATGCCAGAAACATGGTGTCTTAGAGTGGGGAGGAATCTCAGGTAATCTCCCTACCTTAAGTAACCATTATACAGTAGCATGGTACTTGCTATATTCATTTTTAAAATTTTAAGGGGTTGAAAAATGTTTTCTGCATTTTTATTAAAATGTAACATTGCATTTCATCATGCTAAAAAAGAATTTGGACTTTGATGAGTAATGCCGAACTGCTAGAGAAACTCACAGTGATTTGCAGACATGGTCATAACTATTAAAAAAAAGAAAGAAAGAAAAAGAAATTGAGACATATTATACCTTCCATGGATGAGGGTGCTTCTTTTTGCAACATAATACTGTCCCTTTGTTGTACTGCTTTAAGCTATACACAGGCACTACGGTCAGTGAAGACATAAAATATATGAACTATGAAACATTTTAAATATTGACATTTTAAGTTATGTCTTTAATACTCATAAAACCATACTCCTGAATTTGCTGAAATTCAGAGCTGTCTACTTCAGTTCATCAGATACCTAGTGGGAGGATATAATCAAAAAGCCAGAAAAATGTGAAACACTCCAGGCTAGACATCTTAGGCTAATCATAATGTAGGAAAGTTCTTCAAGGATTTGAGCACACAGCACTTCATAAATAGTACTGCTATCAATTAATTTCTCTAAAATGAAGATTACTGATTTCCCATGGTGAGATTAATGTCACAGAGTCAACCCCGTTTTTAATGGTAAATGGGTATTTTGTCTCCTTTCTAATTCTGAATTAAGATACAAATTTTCTCCCATTCTCCTCGCCCACACACATTAAGTTTTAGACGGTAGTGGAACTATTTTAAATTTAACTGCAAAAAAATAAAGAATTTTCTCAGTAATCTTCATTTTAGAGAAATTAATTGATAGCATTACTCTCTGGGATTTATGCTCAAATATCAGTTCTTGCTTTAAATATTATCCTCATGTAATTTCATTTTTACTTATGACTAGAACTACTTTTGATGCGCTGATGACTAAAAATTGATACCTTCTCTGAGTTCGAAATTTACAATCCAAGTGTCTAGTAGCTACATCCATTTAGATGTCACAACTGTATCACAATTTCAGCATACACAAAACCGAATGTTTTCCCAATACTATTCTTCCTTTTAAATGACTTCAGTGTCCCAGTATCTTACACTACTGCTTCAGGATTTCTAAAAATTGATTTAATCTTATTTAGTTAGCAAACTCAATGTATGCTATTCCACCAATTATTATTTATTTTTAGTTAGGTACTACACTTAACACTTCAAAAACATTTTGTTACACTTATAGTAGCATCATAAGGCAGATACTATAATATCCTTTATATTGATGAAGGAAGTTTCAGAGGATTGCAAGACTGTAATTCTATCTCAAAAATAATATATACATATATACAAAATTTTCAATATGGACAATTCAAGTACATTTTATTTATTTTTATTTTTATTTTTTTAAATAGAGAAGGACAGTGAGAGACAGCCAGACAGAGAGAATCAATTTCCATTGAGTTCTTCAGATGGCCTCAGCTGCTCCAACACAGCTGTGCACGTGGTGCTGGGGCTCAAACCCATGCACTCGTGCATGCCGGGCAAGTTCCACAACTGCCAAGCCACTGCTCCAGCTCCTCAAGTACATTTTATGAAACTGTTTGGAGTCATGTTTTTGTGTCTATATATTTTCTGTCATTTTGGAAGAAAGATGAATATTATTTGGAATGAGGAAAAAATAGCACTGTAATACTGCACGAATTCAAGAAATAACAAAATTCTGAATATAAAAATGTCACTAATATGTTAATTGATGCAGATTCACAATGTACTTCTTCCTTTAATTTTGAATTCATTTGTTTGGATTACAACTTAATATGACAATGCTTTTTATATAATATTTTCTATAGTGATAGCAGAAGGTAGTTCAATGTGGCTTCTAGCATGCTTTGTTAAATTTAGTTTCTATTATGAGAGTTCATGGATATGTTCTCCAAGTGTGTGTGTACAGGAAGCTTGTTTCCAAGTGTGGTGATGTTAACGTGTTGGGACCTTTAAGAAGTGGAGCCTACCAGGAGATTATTAGGTCATTGCTGATACTTGCTTAGAAGGGATTAAGATGGTTTTCATGGGACTTTGACTATTCGTGTAAGGGAATTGTAATAAAAGAAAACATCAGAGCCCTGAACTGACAAAACTGTGAGCTAAACAAATCTCTATTCTTTATACATTATCCAACCTCAGGGGTTTTGTCATAGCCATAGAAAATGAGCTAAAGTGGAGGGAACATGGTGACCACCCCACCAACAGCGACACCGAGACGCTCTTGAGAAACACCTTACGCTGCAGGAGTGGATGCAGATTCCCATGGTAGGACAAAGCTCCCAGTATGGGGGAACATTACCCCCCACTAATTTTTTCAAATCCAAAGGAATAGCGTGGTGCATTAGTGAATATAAAGGAGAAGTTTGTGGCGGTCCCACAATCGGCCCCACACCCTGGGGAAGGGGAGCTACCCCACAGGGGAGGAAAATGTAGCAAGTTTCCTAATCAAATACCCTAATCGGGTCGTGAGCCCCCTGACCTGATTGCTTTTAATTTACAAGAACTTGGTATAAAGCTCTGGGAATTAATCGCTTACATTATCGAACTTACAGCTGTTCTTGAGAGTAGCAGCATTGTGACGTTTCCCTGAGGGCAGGGCTGGTTTCTCAGCAAAAACGGTCTTGGGGTCTCAACCGCCATGGTCAGAAAACCAGAATCCACCGCCCCGAGATTTGGCCATCTCTCAAGGGGGGTGTGTGGTGCTGGGATTCCCCTCTCCACCTCCTGTCACTGCCTGCAGAGCCGGGGGAGGAGAAGAATCCGCACAAGATCTTTAACTCAATCACAGTGGACAATAATTTTCCACTGATGCTCACTGTTTATAAGAGCTTATGTTCAAGTCCTTTAACCTAATTGCTTGCACCAGCATGCAAGAGCAGGGTGGGACGTTCACAGTGACTTGGGGCCTCAGTCTCCATGAACAGAAAGAGATAAGTTACTGCCCCCCCCCCCAACCTGGCCGTCTGCCCTGGGGGCTGTGTGGAACTTTGAATCCCCTCTCCAGCTCACAAACCTCTCCAATAGTGGCCTTCTGCCCACCCCTCTACATGTCCGAATAGGAGGAGTCTGTGAACAGAGCTTGCTGCAGTAGGGCACATCCTTCTCAAGGGGATCATCTGCCTCAGCCTCTGCAAGAGCAACCTGTAACTCTTTAACAAGGCAAGGTCTGGGGTTCCAACATGGCGACCTGAAGGGAGGCAGCATTTCCTGAGGCTCCCGGTCTGCTTGGGAAAATTCCAGTGCATCCTCAATTTTCCAAGATCCATCCAGGGGAATCTATATTTGAACTTCTAGTACTAGTTTGTGAAGCTTTTATAAGGAGCTGAGTCTTAGGATTTTCACGAGAAGGAAAAAAAAGGGGGATGGGATTTTCCCCCTCCAGCCAGGGACACAGAAGGCTGCCTGTGCTGACTTCCTGCCAGAAAGAATTCTGTCTGCCCCACCAGGAGTGCTGTGGTTCGGCTGTTTGCTTGGTGTTAGCAGAGCGACCATAGGAGCGAGGAGAGATAGGGGGACTTTATTTGTTCGGCCAGGAACGGGGGCTGGCTCCCTAACGTTGCACACTCTCCCTGGACACAATCCCGGTCAGGCTGCAGGGGTGGGGCTGCACGCAGCAGCAGCTGATGCAGCGGATCTGAGCAGAGACACAGATTTCATCACTGATCCTATCCTGCCCCCAACTAAGCAGACACCTGCCAAGCTCACACTCTGCTGTGAGCAGGAGCTGTGCTGGGAGATGGATCACTGGGGTGCCCGGTGGCTGGCCGCCACTGGTAGTCCCAGGTCCCAGTTTCCAATCGGCTGCAGGGGTGGGGCTGTAAGCAGCAGCAGCCCGGTCAGGGGATGCGAGCAGAGCCACAGATGCCTTTGCTGATCTGGTCCTGTTCCTAAATAAATCAGTTATCTGCCAAGCTCTCACAATGTGGGGGGCAATACTTGTGCCGGGAGATGGCCCGCTGGGGACCACAGACTGAGAGACATCCATATTGAAACCCAGAAGGAAAGTAACCATCTCCTATCAGAGGTCCCAGAGATGCCCTTATTATCTATAGATCCAAGTTTGCATTACGAATTTTTTTATTTTTTATTTTTATTTCTTTTACTTTTTTATTTTTTAAATTTTTATTTTATTTATTTTTATTATTATTATTTTTATTATACAGATATTTTTTCTTTTTCCCTTTCTTGCTTTAGAGTTAATACTGAAGTTGGTGTTGGTGGATGTAAATATTTATCCTTGTTTATGTATTGGTGATTGGCTACTATTTTCTCTAAGTCTTCTTAATCCCTACTGCTACCCCTATAACATTGGGTTCCAACCAGAAAAACATTTCATGATAGCAAGATAGACTCAGCCTCTGGAGAGTGAAGATAACCAAGACCCATACTAACCTCTTCCTCCCCTGTACTCTGATAATCCCTAAATATAAGTATTATTCTCTAACCCTCACTCAAAGTCTTTACCCTTCCCACATCCCATTCCTATGTTTTCCTTAGTCCTAATAGAATAATCTACTCCCCCGTAATCCCTTGTTCCTCTTTACTCAAAGGCAAGAGTGATTTTTTACCTCCCCAATTCACCTCCTTGAATTCCTAGTCATCCCTTCTCCCAAATTTCTTAGAGACCCAGATATCTGAAGAAATAGACATGCTTCAAAATGGGCACTGGCTTGCTATCATAATTCGCTGTGAAATCTTTCTCAAAGGAACCCATCATAATAAAGCAAAGCCATAAGAAGCTCCAATTACTCCACCAAGAGCAACTTTCTTGAAGTACAAGATACGCTCTTGGACTCAGAAAATGAGGAAAAGGGGAAATAACTCACTTCCTCGACCCCACAGCTCTCCAAAAAAGGAACCCAGAGCTGGAGCAGTAGATGAAAAATAAAGGCATTGTGTCAGCATTATGATTAGTACTGCAATCAAAGAGTTGAGAGATGAAATAAGGAAAGAGTTCAGAGAGCAATTTCAAGAGATGAGAGGCAACTTCTACAGGGAAATAAGGGAACAGGTCCATGAGATGAAAGATCAGCTATACAAAGACATAAAAATCCTGAAAAGAGATGTAGCAGAGCTATCAGGATTGAAAAACACAGTTAATCAAATCAAATCCTCTCTGGAAGAAACCAACACCAGAGCTTACTCTACTGAAAACAGAACATCAGCTCTTGAAGAACGAGTATCAGAAAATGAAGACAGGCTAAACAATGTAGAATGCAAAGCAGGATAAACAGCTTATATTACATAATCAGAACTTCCAAGTAACATTTGATGAGATGAGGTGTAATAATCTGAGAATCATTGGCCTGGAGGAAAACTCTGAAAAGCAAACAAGAGGCTTCAAGAACCTTTTAAGCGAAATCATAAGTGAGAACTTCCCTTGTTTTGCTATTGATCCAGAATACCACATCCAAGATGCTTATAGAACACCAAATAGACCTAATCAATGGAGAAACTCACCAAAACATATCATATACAAAATGAATAACAGAGGAATTAAGGAGAGAATTCTAAAAGCTGCTGGAGGAAAGCCCCAAATCACATTCAGAGGCAAACCAATTTGGATCACTATGGATTTTTCAGAGCAAACAATGAAGGCCAGAAGAGCTTGGAATATCTTTCAAGTGTTACAAAATAACAACTTCAACCCAAAGATAATATATCCGGCAAAACTCAGCTTCAAATGTGAAGGGGAAATTAAATACTTCAATGATAAACTCAAGCTAGCAAGATATATGAACAAAAATCTTGCTCTACAGAACACTCTCAAAGATGTTCTCCATTCAGAAGATAATGCCAATGATATACTAAATCCTTAAACAAGGGTGAGTCAATAATCATACTATACAAAAACTGACATTCAAGATGACTCAAAACTCTGTAATCGATACAAAGTCTGTGAATCAGCCTCCCATATCTATTCTATTCTTGAATGTGAATGGTCTCAATGCCCCAATTAAAAGACACAGACTGACCCACTGGATCAAAAACAAAATCCAACAATATGTTACCTGCAAGAGACACATTTGACACTCAAAAATAGACACAGGCTCAAAGTGAAAGGATGGCAAAATGTCTACCAGGCCTGTGGCCCAAAAAAGCAAGCTGGTGTAGCGTTTCTAATTTTTGACAAAATTAATTTCCAACTAAAACTAGTAAGAAAGGACAAAGAGGGTCACTTTATCGTATTAAACAGGACAGTTCACCAAGAAGATACAATGATAATCAATATTTATGCCCCCAATTACAACCCCCCTCAAATATATGGAAAAAATACTTAAGGATATTAATCCCCTCATTGATCTCAACACAATAATTCTGGGGGACTTCAACACACCACTATCAACTCTTGACAGATCACCAAAACGAAAAATCAATAAAGACATCTCCAATCTGAACTACTCTAATAATCAATCGGGCTTAACATATTTACAGAATATTCCATCCTAAGGCAGCTGAATCTACCTTCTTCGCGTGACGTATGGATCTTTCTCTAAAATAGACCACATCCTAGTTCACCGGGATAATCTTAGCAAATATAAAAAGTGGATATAATCCCATGTATTCTGTCAGATCATAATGATATGATCTTAGCAATCAACAACAAGAGAAAGAACAGAAACTATTCAAACAATTGGAAATTGAATAATTACCTCTTAAACGAAGTATGGGTAAAAGGGGAAATGAGAACAGAGATTAAGAATTTAAGAAGTTTTTGGAAATGAAGGAGAATGAGGAAACAACATACCTAAACCTCTGGGACAGTATGAAGGCTTTCTTAAGAGGTGAATTTATAGCACTGCATGCATACATCAAAAATCTAGAAAGAGATCAGATTAATAGCCTCATTCTTCAACTCAAATGACTACAAAAGGAGGAACAGTCCAACCCTAAATTTAACAGAAGACAGGAAATTACCAAAATCAGAGCTGAAATGAATGAAATTGAGAGCAAAAAAACTACACAAACTATTAACAAAACTAAGAGTTGTTTCTTTGAAAGAGTCAACAAAATCGATAGACCCCTTGTCAACCTCACCAAAAGGAAGAACGAAATGAAGCAAATCAACAAAATCAGAGATGAAAATGGGGATATCACCACAGACTCATCCAAGATACAGAAGATTATCAGAAACTAATTTGAAAATTTATACTCTACCAAGTTTGATAACCTGGAGGGCATGGACATGTTCTTGGACATATACGACATCCCCTCTTTAACACAGGAGGAAATTGAAAATCTAAACCAATCTATCACAGATAGCAAATTGAAGCATCAATCAAAGGTCTTCCAAAAAAGAAAAGTCCAGGTCCAGATGGATATACGGCAGAATTCTACCAAGCCTTCACAGAAGAACTAACACCGATCCTCTAAAAGCTCTTCCAGGAAATTGATAGAGTGGGAATACTCCCAAACACTTTTTATGAAGCAAATATTACACTGATTCCAAAACTCAAGAAAGACATCAAGAAAAGAAAACTACAGACCAATTTCTCTGATGAACATTGATGCAAAAATCGTTACTAAAATATCAGTCAATCAGATACCAAAACACATTAAAAAGATAATACATCCTGATGAAGTATGCTTCATTCCAGGAAAACAAAGCTGGTTCAACATACACAAATCAATAAATGTAATTCACCACATAAACAGAATTTAAAAAATTCATATAATCATCTCAATTGATGCAGAGAAGGCATTTGATAAAATTCAACACCATTTTTATGCTCAAAACTCTGAAAAAGTCAGGGATCAAGAGAAGTTACTTTAACTATGTCAGATCCATTTATGACAGACTCATAGCCAACATTATCCTCAATGGAGAAAGACTGATAGCATTTCCACTGAATTCAGGAACAAGACAAGGCTGTCCACTTTCCCCTTTCTTGTTCAATATAGTCCTTGAAACCCTTGCCAGAGCCATCAGGCAAGACAAGGAAATCAAAGGAATCCGTATAGGAAAAGAGGAAGTTAAGTTATCTCTATTCGCTGATGACATGATTCTATACCTAGAAGTCCCAAAAACATTGGCCAGAAAACTCCTAGAGCTTATAGGCAATTTCAGCAAAGTAGCTGACTACAAGATCAACTCCAGTAAGTCACTAGCTGTCCTTTACTCCAGCAACAAATCCACAGAAGTAGAAATCAGGAAATCTCTCCCATTTACCATCTCCTCCAAAAAAATGAAATACTTGGGCATTAACCTTACAAAGGATATTAAGGACCTCTACAAAGAAAACTATCAAACACTAAAAAAGGAAATTACAGAAGACCTGAGTAGATGGAAAAACATTCCATGCTCGTGGTTAGGCAGAATCAATATAATAAAAATGGCCATTCTACCCAAAGCCCTATAGAGATTTAATGCAATTCCCATCAAGATACCAGTGGCATTCTTCAAAAATATAGAAAGAGCAATTCTCAAGTTCATATGGAATAACAGGAGACCCAGATTAGCCAAAACATTACTCTACAGGAAGGAAGAAGTAGGGGATATCTCAATCCCTACTCTGAAATTATATTACAGAGCTGTAGTAGCAAAAGCAGCATGTTATTGGTATCAAAACAGAACCGAAGACCAGTGGAACAGAACAGAAGATCCTGAGACAAACCCTCATATCCTTAACTATTTGATCTTTGATAAAGGGGGCAAAAGCATACTTTGGAAGAAAGATAGCCTGTTCAACAAATGGTGTTGGACAAACTGGATAGCCATATGTAGACAACTGAAGCTGGATCCTTATCTTTCACCCTTGCATGAAAATTAAATCAAAATGGGTCAAAGATCTGAATATTAAGCCAACAACTTTAAACTTACTAGAAAAAGAAGTAGGGTCAACACTATAGGACATAGGAGTTGGCGGCACCTTCCTTAAGAAAACTCCCATGGCTCTAGCTGTAAAGTCAAGAATAAATGAATGGGATGCAATTTAACTAAAAAGTTTTTGCACAGCTAAAGATCTAGTCAAGAGCATCAAGAGAGAACCTACAGAATGGGAGAAAACTTTTGCCTGCTACACCTCGGACAGAGGGCTAATATCCAGAATATACAAAGAACTAAAGAAACTGAACACCAAAATCATAAATGACCAATCAACAAATGGGGTACAGATCTAAAAAGAAACTTCTCTCCAATGGAAGTCCAGAAAGCCCATAAATATATGAGAAAATGCTCTACATCATTAGCTATAGGGAAATGCAAATCAAAACTTCAATGACATAACACCTCACTCCTGTTAGAGTGGCAAAAATGAAAAATTCGAACAACAGATGCTGGAGAGGCTGTGGGAAAAGAGGAACACTGTCACACTGCTGGTGGGACTGCAAACTGGTTAAGCCACTACGGAAAGCAGTGTGGAGACTCCTCAAAAAATTAGGGATGGAACCACCTTATGTCCCAGCTATCCCACTCCTGGGTATTTTCCCAAAAGAGAATCAGCGTATTATAGTGATGTGGCTTCATCAATGTTTATAGCAGCTCAATTTACTATAGCTAGACTATGGAACCAACCCAGACACCCCTCACTCAACGAGTGGATACAAAAACTTTGGTACATATATGCAATGGAATACTACTCAACCATTAGAGAAGATGGTATTATGGCTTTTGAAATCAAATGGATGGAGATGGGGAAAAAATATGCTAAGTGAAATATCCCAATCTCAGAGACTCAAGGACTGAATGGTTTCTCTCATCTGTGGAAGCTAGAATACATCCAGAACAGTATGTTAGATGGACAAGCTAATAATAACCTCAAATTGTATGATTCTTAACACAACAGGGGGATGATTGACTAGGATACCTGGTGGCGTAGGGTGGGGGACAGGGTAGGAGTAGGGCTTAGGAAGAATATGTAGGAGACTGGAGGGTGGGAATATGGGGGAATCATCTCAGAAGGAGATCTCTGACCTCCATGAAATATCCATTTAACTCAGGAGGTCTTCTGGGGGAAACAGCAACATGGGGAACCCAAGCTGAGCATCCATGACATGGCATTTGCCTTGGATAACTAAGTATATATACATTTGTTCTTGAATGTTTGATAATGTTTCCCCCTCAGTTGTAACTCGATATCCATCTAATAAATTAAAAAATGAATAAAATATATCTTTTCCCTACTTTAAAAAAAAGAAAGAAAATGAGCTAATGTGTAGCACAGCAAAGTTAATTCAGTTTCACATCTGGTCACTACTCATGCCACATATGTATACTTTTACACTATAAAGTTCCTTCTTGCTTCTTGAGAAGAACAGGATCAAAGTGGCTATGTGTTCTAGGCTGTGAAATTCCAGAACAAAGGTGAGCACATCACTTCATTTAGATCCCTCTTCTTGGGGTCAAATTAGGCTATCAGCACTTGCTGAGGCCCACTAGAGGCAAGTTATCCATAGTATCCTGAGGGATATGGACTTGGTGCTGACATCCCAATGATCCCACCCTGTCTAGGGTCCATGCCAGGGTTTCTGTGGCAATGCCTTATAACTACAATGTGGGGCTGTCTCTCTCTAGCTTCCTAGAAGAAAATTGAGTCTTAGAAGGAATGGTATCTTAGTCCATTCTGCATTACTTTAGCAGAATATTACATACTGGGTAAATTATAAACAACTGGATTTCAGTCTTAGAGGTGGGACATCCAAGACCAAGGGGCCATATCTGGTGAAGGCCTTATGCAGCATTATAAAATGATAAAAAGCATCAAATGACAAGAAAACAGGAAAGAGAGAGCAAGAAAGGCCAAAATTTGTTTTTATAACAGATCTGCTCTTCCAGTAATGAAACAAATTCATTCCTGAGGACAGAGCCTTCACAGCCTGATCTCTTCTTAAAAGTCCCATCTCGACACTGTTGCATGGAATATTAAGGTTCCAACACATGAACCCTGGGGAACACAGTAAAAGCGAAGCAAATGAGTATAGTGTTTTCTTAGTAAATTCACTTCTTCTGCTATTTATATACCTAGAACTGGAAATCTATCCACAAGTCTTAATTATTTTTCAGGAACATCAAGAGTGAGTGGAGAGAGCACAGGGGGGAAAGTGACACACAGAGAAAGGCTTGCGAGTGCCAGAGGCTCAGCAGATCATGCGTCTGCTCCTCCATTTTAAACTATACCCAGAAGCCTCTCCGCAGTTTGTCTCTTGACTAGTACTCGTACATCAGAATGACAGATTCAAAGGTCAGGTTATTCTGAACTTTTGTTCTGTGGGAATGCAGATCATGATTTTAGTCATCAATAGCAGAAAATTAAGGCAATGAAAGGCATGTATGAATCAAAACCCCACTTGTCAACTCTTTTTTTACTGAAGAATCTCTACCCAACTGTGTCCCAAAATTCGCATGTATAAAAAAATTTAAAAATCTTAGACGAGGTCAGATGAGAGGTCTATCTCAGAATGTTGTGAAGAAGGCAATAACTGCAATGTTTCCCCATAATCCTAAAATAATCTCAAATCATACAGAAGAGAACCACTTTTAAAAAGTGGAGTCTATATCACTGCATTCTAGACTTAATTTACTACGGTACAGTTATTAGGAAGTTAGAAAACATGTCCCAGACCTTGTGTTGCCTGTAATAAGGCAAATGTTTCACAATGGCATGAGACTCTACAGACTGGAGCAAAAGTCTCCCAGATGTGTGCATAAAATTAAAACAATCTGGTATAATCTGCTTCAACTTCACAAAATTAAACTATAATCTACTTGTATACATCTCTCTGGGAAAATTCAGTTTTCCTAAACTGTCATCTTTGATGAGTGATCCAGGTTCTACTGACAAAGCATTAGATGCTACCTACAAGGTACAGTAAAAGAAGAGAAAATGTGTTACAGCCATATTTAAATAAAATATGCTCAAGGGGCAAATTCCAGGTATCAACTCTCAGTATTCTAGGCATATCAGTGAATTGGGGTTACTGTCTTGCAGGCTTGTCTCATGGCTCCAAGGTAATAAATACTGCACACTTTAAAAGACAATTTAAATAAGAAGTGACAAATGTGTCTAATGTGATTACATTAAGTTTAAATATGAAGCTATAATAAGTTGCTTTACTTTGGAAAAAGACAAAATTAGAATACTAAGAAAACATATTGATAGATACAAATTAAAAAGATAATTTAAATATTATATTAGAAGCATTTGAAAATGAAATTTTATATTATATACTTAACTTGTATTAGTGATCAACACTTGAAAGCTACCCATTAATACTACTAGAGTGGAAATAATCTTTTTTCCTCTGCAGTGTAATTAGCCAAGGAATCTTAACCAGAAAAAAGATTATATTTAAACTATGAATTCTAGTAAAATCAAGCATCAATATGGTACTATTACATCCAGTTTACTGAAGTACTAATATGAAAATTACTCTCAGGGACCGCTGTGTGAAATTCTAATACCTTAAATAGTTAATTGCCAACAAAAAACAAATTATTCACTTTGAAGTTTGCCCTGATCATTAATAATCACCTTCTTAGTACTAGAAAAGGAAATAGGCTTGAGAGTTCTGGGAGAAGGAAGTGATAGGCATCTTACAGGGGACTTTCTTTACTGTAGAAGTTTTTTTTTTTTTAAAGTTGATAAACAATACACTGAAGAGATTATTTGCTTATGACAACTGAGGGACTCATGATTTTACTAAATAAATATTTGCTGATTGGTGTACTACCAATGCACTGGGTGCTAGAAGACCATGAATAAAGGAAATGCATTTATAAGGGATGCTCAAATACCTTAGTCTAAGTTTTTTTTTCTTCTGATTTCTAGGGGGAAAAGGGCCCAAGAAATAGGCATAATAAGAGAGTCATTAGTAATTTCCATAATTTCAGAGACTATTTGATACTGTCCTTGGGTTAGAGAGAGATAATTGAGAAAGTGCTAATGAGAGATTCATTGCCTTTAAAATGACACTAATGCACATCCTCCTACTTCTTTGCACATTGAGTACACATAGGATAAAAGGCTTAGTTTATCAAGTAGGTTTGGGTCTTCCCATTTATCTATAGGGAATGCATTTTTTATAAAAGTTAGTTTAATAGGTTATCCATGGAAAAATGCTATATGAATAAAGCTGTAATTTTGTCATCCTGTAAGGCTGTGTTCAAGGAGTATACAAAGTCAATATTTATTGTTAGAAGGTCGAATCTATGAAATGTTGGGAAACACTGACTTTGTCAGTGTTTTTTCATGTGAAGTTATAATAGTTAAATATTTCTGTGTAAAGTAAGAATATGGACAGTTTCTGCAGATTCTGGAATCAACCAGAGGAACAATTATCACTTGTCCAATAACAGACTCTGTAAAGCACTACATCTTTTCTTCAGAGTGCTTTAACATGTTATACCTCAGTAACCACAATTTAGCGTACATGAGAGAGGAGTCAACCAGGACAAAAGGTCAGCTCAACACAATTAATATGCTTATGCTGTAAAGTTTTTAAAGGAAGTGCTTTCTGCATATTAGAAAATGTGAATCTTGATTTTATTTGTGTATTGATCTTGTAGCCTGCCACTTTGCTAAATCTGTTTCTAAGCTCAAGCAGTTTTCTGGTGGAGTTTATTGGATCTTCCAGATAGAGGATCATTTTGTCAGCAAAAAGGGATAGTTAACTCTCTTCCTATTCTTATCCCTTTGATTTCCTTCTTTCACTTGATTGCTAGGGTTAGGACCTAGAGGACTTTATTGAATAAAAGTTTCAAGAGCAAGCAACCTGGTCTTGTTCCCAAGTTTAGCGAAAATACTTTCAGCTTTTCTCTATTTAGTATTATACCAGCTGACAGTTTGTCATATGTGGTGGCCTTTACATAGTTAAGTTCCTTTGATCCCAATCTTCTCCAGAGTTTTAAGCATAAATGGGTGTTGGATTTTATTGAAGGCCTTTTCTGCATCAATTGAGATAATCATATATTTTTTGGCCTTAATTCTGTTGTGATGAATCACATTTATTGATTTGCGTATGTTAAACTAGCCTTGCATCCCTAGAATGAAGCCCACTTGATTGTGATGAATCATTTTTTGATGTGTTTTTAATTTGGCTTGCTAGAACTTTATTGAGAATTTTTGGTTCAATGTTCTTCAGGGACATCAGTAGTTTTCTTTTTTTGATGTATCTTTGTTGGGTTTTGGTATCAGAGTTATGGCTGCCTTGCAAAAGATGTTTTGGAAAGTTCCCTCCTTTTCAGTTTATCAGAATACCTTAATGAGGAGAGTGGTTAGCTCCTCTGGGTAGGTGAGGTAAAACTCAGCAGGGAATCCATCAGGTTTTGGGCTTTGCTTCTTTGGAAGGATTTTAATTGCTATATTGCTTCTAGTGCTGTTATTGAGCTGCTTAGGCTTTCAATATCATCCTACATCAGTTTGGGGATGTTGTATGTATCTAGAAATTTGTTCATGTATTCCAGATTATCTAATTTAGAGGAGTATAGGTTTTCAAAATACGTTCTGATAATCCATTGGATTTCCATGTGGTCAGTGGTATCCACTTTCTTTTCATTGATGATTTTGTTGATCTGCTTCAATTACTTCTTTTTTTAGGGAGATTGGCTAGGAGTCAGTCATTTTTTTTTTCTGAAGAACCAGATCTTTGTTTCATTGATTCTTTTCATGGTGTCCCAAAGATTTTGATATATTGTGTCTTCAATTTCATTCATTTCCAAGAATTTCTTGATTTCTATTCTCATGTCTTCTCAGATCCATTCTTCATTTAATAGAGTATTATTGAATCTGCATGTATATGTGTGCTTTCTGTTATAATTTTTGCTATTAATTGCTAGGGTTATGGCATGATGATCTAATAGGACATAAGGAATAGTATCTACTTTTTTATATTTGTTAAGATTTCCTTTGTGAACTAGAATATGATCTATTTTGGAGAAGGTCCATGTGCTGCTGAGAAGAAGGTATAGTTAGCCAAACTGGCATGGAATATTCTATGGATGTCTGTTAAGTCCAGTTGATTTATGGAGTTGTTTAGGCTAGAGATCACTTAATTGGTTTTTGCTTTGACGATCTGTCTAATGGTGACAGAGGAGTGTTAAAGTCTCCCAGTATTATCATGTTCAGGTCCACAAATGGTTTTATGTCATAGAGTAATTTTTCCACATGCATTGGTGTTTGGAGAGTATATATTAACTATAGTTATATCTCCCTGTTGTATTGTTACCTTCATTAGGATGGAGTGGCCTTTCTTTATCTCTTCTGATTAGTTTCTTTGAAATCTACTTTGTCAGATATAAGGATTGCAACACCAATTTGCTTCCTTGGGCCATAGGCCTGTTATATTTTTTCTAACCTTTCACCTTCAACCTATGGATATTACTGGCTGTATGGTGGGTCTCCTATAAGCAGCATATTGTTGGTAGTTTTTTTTTTTAATCAAATCTGCTAATCTGTGTCATTTGATTGGTGCATTGAGACCATTCACATTTAGTGTTAGCACAGTTATGTGGTTGTGGATTGTAGTCATCGTGTTTTATTAGTAAATTATGTACTATCTTGATTGTCTATTATTAGTGTGCGCTTCTGCTGAATTTCCTCTTTTAGTGGGTTTTGAGGTTTGTTTGCTTATTCTTCTATCTGGAGTTTATCCTTGAGAATTCTTTGTAATGTTGGTTTTCTATTTATGAATGCTACAAGTGTGACCTTATCATAAAATATTCTTATTTCCCCTTCAAATTTAAAGCTGAGTTTTCTAGATATAGTATTCTCTGCTGCAGATTGTGATTATTCAGACATTGGAAGATCTCCTTCCAGGATCTTCTTCCTTCTAGAGGCTGAACTGAAAAGTTAGAAGTGATCCTTATTGATTTGCCTCTGAATGTGATTTGGCATTTTTCTCTTACAGATTTTAATATTCTTTCCTTGATTTCCCTGTTATACATTTCTAATATAATGTAACTCAATGAGCTTTTCATTTGATTAGGTCTATGGGTGTCCTGCACTTCTTGGATGAGCATTTCTGACTCTGATATGGGAAAATTTTTCTTTACTATTTCATTGAGAATTCTCTTTATTCTATTCATTTGCATTTTTCTTCCTTTTCCCAATTACTGTTAGATTTTTTTCTTCTGATTCCATCCCAAACATTTTGAAAATTCTGCTCCTGTTCTGTGAGTATTTTTTCTTTTCTGTAGTCTATGCATTCAAGTTTCTTCAGCCTGTCTTCATTATTGGAAGCTCGCTCTTCGAGGGCTGAAGTTCTATATTCTACAGGAATTAATCTGTTGTTAAATTCTTCCATTGAGCCTTTGATTTGGTTGACTAAGAATTTTAAGTCTAAGACTTTTCTTTTCAGTGTATCCATTTCTTTGCTAAAGTTTTTCATCTCCTTATTTGCTTTCTAATTTCCTTTTTTAGATCTTCTTTTAGGTCTTTGAGTGTTTTAGTAAACAGATCACTGATAATTTTTTTCTAGGTTTTCATCCTGCTGTCTATCAATGGTCTCCATGGTTTAGGAATTCTTGTTTGATGTGAAATTTTTCTAGTGCTGCTCCTCATTTATGGTAATATTCTTCTAGAACCTTGAATTTAAGAAAATCCTATTTCTCCTTATTTTATATGTGTGCCTTTGTATACAACAAAGGTGTTTGTTTTGCTATTTATTGATGAATGTGTAGACTGAGTTAGTATCTGAGTAGTTAGTCCTGAGACTCCTCTCTGGTTGAACCCCTTTGGGATGTTGTCAATGGGTTGATGATTTTTGTCCTCTCCTTAATTTGGGTTGGAGATCTGTGAGGATAGTTGGGTTCACCAACAAGCACCCTCACATTTGAACTTTTATTGACCTGTACAATTTCCAGTGCCTTGCTAGATAATGAAATGGAATCAGAATGAACATCCAATTCATTCAAACAGCATAAAGCATCCTACTTTGATACTTCTATAACTTTTATAATGGTAGTTCTCTCCCAGGAAAGGAATTGTGGGGGTTAGTACTTATATCCAGCAACAACAATATTTAACTGTTGGGTGGGTAGGTGACTTGAAGGCAAATAACCTATTTCAAGAATGACAATCACAGCAGAAAATTTTTCCAATATTAACAATGGTGACACAAGTTATGTAAAGAACAAGCCTTTTAGGGGGTGAGTTTATAGACACCTATGAGTAGAGGATTGTGATAGGAGGGTAGAGAAGAACTTTTAAATTACGAGCCACAGCAGAGGGGAAGTAGAGATGATCTAAGATAGTGAGTAATAGAGAGAAAGAAGAAAGAAGAAAAAAGAAAAGAGACAAAGAAAAAAGAGAGAGAGAGGTAGAGTTGGGTTATGTTTTTAAAGTGGAGATAGAAGAGGGTAGCAGAGGATCTTACTAACAGGAGGCTAAGCTGCAGAAAAACGGATTGTGGTGGTGAGCAGCACAGACACCAAGGGGCAGGGGTTGGGGGAAATAGTTCTTTACAATTGAGAAAGAGTTCAGAATATATGGGGAGTTATATTAAGGTAGAGAGGAGATTGAAAGAAATAATTGAAAAAAATTTTTTTTAATTTAAAATTTAAAAAAATAAAAATAAAAATATAATAAAGTAAAAATAAATTTGTTACATTCCATATGAGCATAGATAATTCAATTCCATTGGCACTTGAAAGTGCCATGAAAGCCAAGTAAAATAGAATCAAATGCAAGTCAAAGTAAAAAACAAAAACAAAAACAAAAAAAACAAAAAAAAAAAAAGGAAGAACATGACAACTGTTAATCTGGGGTTCTGGGTAAGCAGGTCAACTACGGTTGCAGAGATCTCTCTGCTGAACATACTTGAAGTATGTCTAATGATTTCCTGGGACTTTCACCCAGGGTGCCCCATTCCCAGGCCACTGCTTCTATGACCTGGATTAAGGAAGGAGCAGGGAGCAAATCAGAATTTCCTTATTTTCCTGGCTCTAATTTTCCTTCCTTCCTTCCTTCCTTCCTTCCTTCCTTCCTTCCTTCCTTCCTTCCTTCCTTCCTTCCTTCCTTCTTCTCCTTTCCTCCTCCTTTCCTTCTCCTTTTCTCCCTCCCTCCCTCCCCCATTCCTTCCTTCCTTTCCTTCCTTCCTTCCTTCCTTCTTTCTTATTAGCAACCTGGGGACAAGGCTTGAGCTCAGCTGGAGAGATCTTCTGGGTCACAGTAGGAGCCTGTGGTGAAGGATGGCTTTTTTTTCCACACAGGCCCAAGGGCAGCCACTGAGGTGCAAGGTATTGGTATCAAGGGCTTGTGTTGATTTTGAGGGCTCTCTGCAAATTAGAGTAAGATCAGAGGGGTGCTTTGAATTTGAGGTTTTCTGCATGAAAGGCTTTTGCCTGGTAGCTTAGTGTTCTGACCCCCTCCTCACTGAAAGATGCAGCTCTGGCCACTGACCCAGGACTCTTGCTGGCACCTATGCCTCCCAGCATCCGTGCACCAGCCACCGCTGCCTAAGTCCCTGCACAGGCAGCTGCGGTAGGTATCCCTGCCCAAAGCCAGAGACCTATTTCAATTCTCCAGTAGCTAGTCCCAGAATAAGACTGGAGGGCTACTTCTTTGAATTTGAGGTTTTATGTAGGAAAGGCTTTCAGCTGATCACTCAGCATTCTGCCAGCCTCCTCACTGAAAGGCACTGCTCTGGTGGTAGATCTGCCACTGTCTGCAACCCAAGTTGAAGAAGCTGAAGAGCCCTTTCAATTTGCCTGAAGCAGGACCCCAAAATCACCACATTTCTGTGCATCTCCAGGTGTCTCAGGGGTGTGTACTCACTTCCTGGAGCTGTGGGAGCCCCTGTTTATAGGAAGGGGATAGGAAGCCTAATACAAAAGCCTCAATCCCACTGCCACCATTTTGATCTCTAGCTGAATATTTGCAACTAAAAATTTTTAAAATTCTATTCATTGTTAGTCATTTCTAGTACCAACAAGAAACTTTAAAAATAAAGTTACTGAAATTTAATTTTGTTTCATGAACAGGACTCATTTAATATAATCCTGTTTTATTTTACAGTTAAATATTTTGGTATTAAATATGTATATTACATTTATATTTATATTATGAATTAGGAAGGAAAAGAAATAATTGATGCTTATGAAAAAGAATGTCTGGTCTGCCTTTCATAATAAACTTATTCTGACAATCTTACTTATGAGAATGTATTTTCAGAAAATAATCAGGCATTTAAGATGTTATATGATATATAATTTTAAAAAGTTGAACACAAAATATATACTTACTATTATTTCAACTGCCTAAAAAGAGGATAGGTGGTAATACTCAAATATTTCCAAAAGAGTTATCGTAGGCAGGAGCATAATTGATCATTTTGTTTACCTTCTGCCACTAAATAACATATTTTTAATAAGATTTAGAAATATAGTCAAAATAAAATTTACATAATATTTTGTCAAGTATATTATTTTGATAAAAAATACTCTACACTATAATATGCAAATATTGAACATTATTTAAGCAGTATTCACTGTTGATATAATGACAGTTGTGTTTGTAAAGTTTCAAGGATGAAATAAAGTGTTATTTTTCCAACCTTAAGTTCAATTACATTAGATAGATGGTATTAAACTCAAATGTCTGCCTTTTATAATATATTGGAGATAACTCAAATAAATTATGTAGGCAACTGATCAATTTAAAAGGAATATTGTTATCTTTCTAGCAGCTTATCTATTTTTGCTAAATAAATGTGTCCATTGTGACAAAGTTCAGAGAAGGAAACAACATATAAACCTTCATCCATGGGAAACTATAAAATGATAGTGTTTTTTAAATGACATGTTATGACAAGATAGTATACAGTCTAAAATTTCTACATGCAAAATGATAGCTATGAATAAAATAACTCTTGTTCTAATTAAAAATGTCAGAGTTGCTCAGAAGTAAAATCAATGAGCAAATATCTTTTCAATTAATTCAACCTTATCTCCTCTAAAACATAGCATCTCTCAGCACATCAAGCATAAAGCCAGCCGTAAGTGAAAGTGGGATAGGACTCCCCTAAAGCATCGCTCAGTCATTCTCCTGTTGCTTGTTAGCTTATGGGAATATTCATTAATCATGCTGAACCTCAGTTTCCCTGTTTAAAATACAGTGTGAATGACTATAAAATTGACATGAGGGCTGGAACAGAAGCTCCGTGGTTATGACGCTTGCCCAGCATGTGCGAGTACACGAGTTCAAACCCCAGCACCCACATATCCAATTAAGTGACAGAGCAATGAAGGCCATGTGAAAAACTACATAAAAATTTTGATTCTCTCTCTCTCTCTCTCTCTCTCTCTCTCACTGTCCTATCTTTAAAATACAAACAAACAAACAAAAAAAATCCCTGACATGATTCATGAGTTCTTGAAAACATCCAGAATGGAGGTGGCTAATGAAAAAAGACTAACATGAACAAAGGACAGTGGATAGGGCTCAAAAGGATAGACATCCATTAAGTTAGTGTTGGATGTGTTTCACTCTTCAGTACTAATTATTAAAATTCATGTCATTTTTAAATAGGAATTTTGCGTTGCTACCAAACTAGCTTGTTCACAGACCAACGACAAATAACAGAAGTTATGGAACCAAGAAACAGAAGATTTGGGTACAGCAGCCTCAAACCCTGGGAGCCTTTACATATGGATTCAATTTCATCTGGATGGATGTGTAATAAACCAAGGACTACAAAATGTAATAGGGACTGGGAATTTAGTAAAAGGAAAATTGGTGGCTGCATGTGGTATATTATAACAATATTAACTATATAATATTAATTATCTCTCATTCCAAAGCAACAAATTTCTACAAATTTCAATAGCTCAGAAATCCCCATAATAATGAACTTGACACAGTTTGCATTTTCTTTGTTCCTTTCATCTGATGCTCCATAGGTCTTGATACCCTACAAACAGTAGGAAATAATTGCACTACGGACAAGTACAGTGGAGAATTTTTACTCCTCCATAGCACATACTCTAATTTACACATACATATACATCTTTGAACCTTGGTTTCCACAAGTATAAAAGAAAAATGTGACTGAGGGCAATGTGAGACATAAACAAATTGACTTTCATAATACTGACACCTGATGTGGGCACTTATCTGCCTCATGTATTTCTTAGCTTTGTACTTTCATGAATATAGGTTCTGAAAATGTTTGTCATTTTATAGTTACTTTTGCTCTTCCATTTTACTTATCTGTTTTTACTGTGATTGTAAAGTTCAGTATTATTAACTTCCTACTCAAAACTATTCACTAATTGTTCATATTACAGATGCTTCTGGATGGGGTTATAGCTCAATAAAATCCATCCATAAATTAATAATATCATAAATCAGGGCTGGAGCAGTGGCTCAGTGGTTAAGGTGCTTGTCTCCCATGGGCGAATACTGGAATTCAAACCCCAGCACCACGTACACAACAAAGTGTCAGAGGAATGAAAGTCACATGAGAAACTAAATAAAAATTGCTTTTCTCTTTCTTTTTCACTGTCCCTCTCTCTCTTGAAAAAAAATCATAAGTCAAAAATTCACTTAATAAAACCAAACATCATGCTGTACCCTCACCTAATTTGCATGCTCAGATCACTTAGTCTATTTTGTAATAAAACATCAAATATCACATAATTTGTTGAATGCTATGCTGAAAGTGGAAAATAGGATGAGTATGTTTCAGGCATTCACAAATCAAAAAACAAAAATCGCTACTTGGATCATCGCAAACTGAGAACTGTCTCTATAGATCATTTAATCTCTAAACATATATATTTAAAGAAGACCTTCAAATGATTTTTTTCTTGTAAATTAAAAATAAACATGATATTAGCATTAGCTAAATTTTTGAAAAATTTTCTCTTTTCATCTTAAATTTATGAATTAGATTACAACTGGTTTTGACCTTTCCTCTTTGTTTCTAGTTCTCTTGATTACTGGTCCTCTCCTAGTTCTCGTTTCCTCTGCCATGTTCCTTCTCACTGCTTATGGTGGCAGCCATTCTGCATTGAGGTTCCCTACTTCCACATCCTCTGGTTTTTCTGCTCTCTACAACCTCCTAAAGGAAATTATATAGCACAACTTAAAATTGCTTCCATTGCTGTCTTTCATCACCCAAATTACACAATTTAATGTGCCATTGTCTCGCTATATTCTCTAAAGATTTCCCTAACAAATCTAAGAGCAAGATCTATATTACAAATTTTATTCAAATATTTACTGGTGCCTACTCCTTTGGTAGATACTAAGCCTATAAGGATGACAAGGACCCATCATGGAACTCATCAAAGAGAGGGAAATTCAGTAAAGGTGCAGCCACAGCTTGGTTATGGCAATGGGAAGGATCCACAGGAAGGATGCTTAAGCCCAAGCTGCTGTGTGAGAATCAACACTGGTCAAGTTTTGAATCTTCCTATGCATCCTTTACAGAAACTAAAATCGTCCTTGAAATAGCTTACCCAAATAGTGGTTAGGTGGGATGAAATTAACTTTGAAAATCCATTCCTAGATCATGTATTCATGTTTTGTTCATCAAATGAGCAGCATATTTTATTGCAGAAGATATGCTTGTTGAAATGCAGTGCTCTTCCTCACTTCTGACCTTTTTCTCCATCTAAATCCGGCTGGCTATGAGACTTCTTGGTGATTTGAAACAGATTTATGTATGAACGTGTACATACTGTATTTGCACATGCTACACAGATACAGAGATATAATATCACTAAAATCCTTTGCATTGTCAGCTGCAGTAGTTCAGGAAATTCCGCCCTCCAATATGTTCCTTTGATATGTTGATTACCTTGAACTGAAAGCACCCGGGGAACAGTAGGTGCAGGAAGAAGCTTTCTTTAAGTTCTTCTTAAATGCCTAGAGATGAATCCTCCAAAGGAAGCAATTTGTCATCAATCACCTCCCTGAGGTTTTTATCAAATAGGGATGATTATGGAAGATTAACCCTTATCCCAGGAGAGAAAGACTAGATGTCAGAGTTAAATCACAAACTTTGTGGTTAACTATCATCTTTTCCTTCAATAGCCCCTTCATCTCTTCCCCAAATCACTTACTCTTTCCTATATTGTAAATATCCCCATCTCCCTTCCTTTCTTCCTCATTAAAAGGGTATGAAAAGCAAAGTAGCAGGATACAAGATCAACACGCATAAATCAATAGCTTTCCTATATACCAATAATAACAGGACTGAAGAAGAACTCAGGAATACAGTCCCTTTCAAAATAGCTTCGAAAAAAATAAAATACTTGGGAATTAATCTAACAAGGGAAACCAAAAATCTCTTCAATGAGAATTACCGAACATTGAAGAACGAAA
>PVKS010002262.1:0-121393 GCA_004027875.1 Aplodontia rufa
GTTTTTGCAAAGAAAATCTGATTCACCCAGAGCTAAACTGAAGCAAAGAAGCCATCGAAGGCGTCTGCTTGGACGGGTGCTCAGAACCACGGCATGATGGAGGCATCAGGGCGGGGCTGTGGGCACTGGGTACAGGTGTCTGCTCAGCCTGCAGCACGGCCGGTCCCAGAACCGCACCCAGCAGGTATGACAGTGTCTCCAGGACTCCTGAAGACTGGGTCTGCCTCACCCCTACCATCACACACAGACATTGCAGTCCTTCCCAGAGAATCTTCAGTGCATGGAAAACAGTGACCATTTGCTGTTTTTATGAGGTATGTGCACGAGAGTGTGGTTTTGCAAAGCTGGTGAGTGTTCAAAGATCCCTACTGAAACCAACAGCCTGCCCTCCGTTTAGCTAAGAATCTCTGGTCTTGGGAGTTATACTTTGAAAACACACAGCTTTCTTAGTTGAAGAGAGCACCCGCGACCCTTGTCTGATACTACCGATGAGAGGCCTCTCTGTCTGCAGGGACTGGGGACAAAGTTGTTCACTCTGCACCCTGCTGTCCGGGTGCCCAGTGATCTCGCCCAGCACTTCATGGCTGAAGACATGAGGGGCACAGTTGCAGGTGGGAGATGGCACTTAATGAAGATGCTTGATGTCAATAACGATCTTCAGCCCCAACACTTGGGATTTCAATACAACAGTGATGTAAAGATTACTTGGCTTTGTTGTTTAAGGATGTTTTACAAATGTAGTCCTAATTGAAAGGGAGACTTTAATTGTTAAAATGAAAATCAAGAAAGCAGCTTTGTGGTCAAGGGCAGTGTTTTCTATATGTTATCTTAATACAGGAATTGAGCATGTTAAAGATTATATACACTCTACATAGGATGGCGTTGTCTGAAATCTTGACAATTTATGAGATCTGTATTAAAAATGTACTAATTGTCATCTCTAAGTTACTTAAAATACGCGTAGGTCCTTCCTTTTCAAAAATAGTTTAAATATTATTGACAAAATATATAGTCAAGTATCTATTACCTGAATAAATGTTCAAAATAAACTTTTCTTCCATATAGGCAAATATATCAAATTATGAAATAGTTGATGTCTGTTTAAATTTATATAATTTGAATATGTTACCTCTTTAAAATTAGCCAACATCACTCCCTGTTCGGAATTCTTATTTAAGAAATGGAGATTTTTTTAGCAAAAAAAAAAACTTTTTAAATTTATCTCAATTTGTGTGTTAAATTTTAAGAAAACTCCAGGGAATTTCTATTTCTGTCATTCCTAATAATGTGGACCATTTGAATTTCCCCCTAAAAAGAGCAATCCTGTCAAAGCTTACAGTAGGAAATATAAAATTGAAAGCAATGTGCAAAGAGACTCCTCTCAAAGCCAGATATGGTACAGTACCTCTCAGTATTTTTTTCCTAACTAATCCAACTCCTGGGATTACACTGAAACCAGTTCTTGGATAACTTGGCTTTGAGAACACTATTAGAATAATCTCATAATTAGAAAGCACAAATCACATTTCCTCTAAACAGTCCAAGTGGAAGAGGCTCAGCTGGGTTTGAAGTCCAGGAGTGCCAGGATTACCTTCTAAATTGTGTCCCGCTGACCCCACTGGTGGCTGCGTCACGCTGAGATAGCTGCCAACAGCCTCCCAGGCTCTGCGACTGGACTGCAGTGAGCACATGGCCAAGCAGGACGTGCTCCGTGGCTGATTTCCGAATTCAGGTATCGGCATAAGAGCAAACGGTGAAAACTAGAACCTTGCTCAGCCCTCTAAACGGGAATGAGATTTGGAGCAAAACTGACAAGAAAAAGAAGAAGATGAAGAAAGGGCACTTTTAACTCAAAACAAAGAGCCCCCCCCCCCACCTTGGGAAGTGATGCTCTGTAAAGAGACAGGCCCTGCTGAGAGGAGAAGGGGCACCTGGCATTTGCATTGCTGGTGACTGGAGCCTGACTGCAGAGGGTGTAATTAGAGCTCCCTGTGCAGGAACAAAGGCCTGTCACCAGGAGAGAGGCCCAAGCTAGGAGAAATCCTGGCTGGTTACATCTTTCAGCATCCTCACCTGCCTGCAGCAGAGGCAAGAGAAGAAAAGGGGTGGTGTGGCTTCTGGATGCTGGGTGGGAAGGCGCTTTCTTCTGCTAATATTATTACAGAGTCATCACGCCTTTCTGAGGTCAGGAAGCAAGGCACCGTCCATGGCGCCAAATAACAGTGGAGATAGGAATAGGAGGGCCATCCAGGAGGTGGTGCGGTCTCTGCTTCCTGCAGTCTTCTTGATTTCTTGCAGACACGGAGGAGACCTTTGACTAGGTTGTCTCCTGTGCTTGGCTGTGTCGTTTCTCCCTGCCCAGCAGAAGAGAGTGGCAGGTGGGGGTTAGGTGAAGGTGGGCTCTGCAGGAGAACTCCTGGACAAGGAGAAACGCTAGCAGTTCTCAAAGCGTGCATTTGCAAAGCTGAGCTCCGGTTGCCTCTTCCACTGATTTTATTTTTTTAATAATAGTTATTTTAAAAGAGAGAGAAGAACATTAAGAGAGAAAGAGAAAATCAATTTTATTTAGTTTTTCTTGTGGCATTCCTTGCTCTGACACTTAGTTGTGTACGTGGTGCTGGGGTTTGAACCTGTGTCCTGGCTCATGCCAGGCAAATGCCACGATCGCTGAGCCACCACTCCAGCCCCCCATTGATTTTAACTAATTGCAAAATGTGCTTTTCCATAAATCTCTAAATTTGTCTTAATTCTTAGATCCCTCAGGGCAAAACTCCCATTTCCACAGACAATGCATGAATCACTACCTATTAGGGTTAATTAAATATTTAGGTTTTTCACTTTGATAAATTTCATCAGAAAAAGCTTATTTTCAGGGGATGAGAAGAGAATGCATGTACAGTCTGAAGACAGGATTCCCAGGTCAGTGGTGTGGTTGACAGTGGGTCACCACCTCCCCATGGAGTGGGCAGCGCACCCTGCCCTCGTCTAGACCCACTGCCCACTTGTAGCAGTGGACAGCAGGGCTGACCCCAGCAGATCACTCCACAGCATGAACAAGACATAACATAGAGGCTCTGAGAGCTAGAGAACATGTGCCACCAATGGGCCCCAAGTGCCCACACTCAGGCTTCTTTAATTCTCTTAAACCCTAGTCCTGAAAGAAGGCATCTGCTGATTCCCAGCACACGGTTCTCACAGGGTTTCATGAACGTGGACTTCTATTAAAGAGATAAGAAAGTGCAAGGGCACAGTGAAGCATGTCCTTTATAGACAGTGGTGACAGGATTTCCACACTTTGGCCGACACCCTAAATCTCTCCTTACTGTGCATACATAAATTTCCGTGGCAATACCCCTAGGTGGCAGGGTAATATTACAATACTTGAGTTTGGGGGATACTCAGTTTCCTAACCTTAAGATGGAGAGCAAGAAAACATTGGAAATGAATTTCTAGAATCCTTAATCTTGATATTTAACATCTCCAGAAATAGCATAGAAAATTGGTTGGTAGCTGGTGATAAGCAGGTTTCACACCAATATTGACCAAAGAAGTGGTTGAGTGGTGCACATGTGGCGGTGATCAGAGCAAGGTTCTCTTGGAACTGAGGAAGAGGTGGAGGGAGCAGAGTTCTCACACCCAATTTTCTTCCCATGTACATAAAAGATAATTATGGGATGATAATTTCTTTCTAAAATGTCCCATATTGCTTATTTACAGAGAAGAAACTCAACTGAACAGCATCTGTGTTTTGGGTCATCACCTATGGCTAAATCACCTTTGATTCTGAAAAAAAAAATAAGGTTTTAGAACACATTGTGAAACATTTTTCATTTAAGTTGTGGGGCAAGAATCCTCTTAAACACAGATCCTTTAAGTCAGTACAATCGCGTTTGGATGGATGGACAGGAAACCCCAAGGAACTTAGGAACTCTGAGCAAGTGCTTCCACTTTATAAATTGATCCCAAGGAAATCCTATTAAATATAATTTAAGTATTGTTTTATATGTAGCAACAAATGATAGCCCACTGGAACAATGTGAAGCCTCTAGAATTACCTATAATTTGTAAATGAGTTTTCATTTACAAATTATATGTAATTCATGTGATATAATAGTACACAAATACCAAAAATATAATCACAAATAATATTAAATAAACTGGGAAACAAGTATAATATTAAATGAAACATCAACATTCAATTTGCAAAACTAACAATTGTAATGATACATTCAAAATGGATCAGCACAAAGTACCAGAATATTTATAAGAGTTTCCTCTAGGTAACAAAGTTACGTGCTCTTTTGTCTTAAATTGTTCTAAATTTTAAAAATTTCTCCAACGAGCTCATGTTGCTTGCAGGATAATACAATTATGGTAGTTGATGTAGTTCTTTGTATTATATCCAGAAACAAAGTGCCAGGAGGTAGGTGAGGAAGATACGGCTGTGGGCACACAGGTGCCAGGAGGGCAGCTCTCTCTGGGACATCTATGACAACATTCAGGCTGAAGAAGGCCTCTGAAATTCTCTGTGCAGTATTTGTTTTTTTGTCTGCTTTATTTTTTAATACTCTAGATGGAAGGAAGTTACAGCGAGGTGATCCATGACAGGTTAAACTCTGACAGCGTTTGGAGGAATGATGATATCTTGGAAGGTAGCTCTCCAAGGGAGGGTCTGCAAGCAAGTCTGAATTCTGCTTCCTGAGGATGGAGACTGCAGCTCCTGTGTTGTGGAATCCATTTGCATATTCTTGGTGAGCTGCCTTCTCCTTAGGATCCTTGCAGTGCCTTGGAGACTACTGTGAAAACCACACCAACTCCTCCCTTGCCTGCAGCAGTCAGGAGATGCAGCTTCCGCACTGCTTCCTGGTCTCCACTTTCACACCTCCTGTTTACCCAGGTCTCCAGGAGTGGCTCAGTGAGTGCCTGCCATGAGCAGCAGGGTGCCAAGAGAGCCCAACCTGAGAAAATGCCACATGGCCCTGTCCTGGGGAGCTCTCCTAACTGAGATGGGTGCAGTTGGGGGCTGACCTCTCCTAACTGAGATGGGTGCAGTTGGGGGCTGAGCTCTCCTAACTGAGATGGGGGCAGTTGGGGGCTGCTCCTGGCCAGACCTGGACACCCGGGGGACAGGTGCCTAAGTGAGGCCAGAGGGACCTGCTCGGAGGGAAGGATGGCTGAGACCAAGGGGAAGAGGCCCTGGAGGGAAAGGCATCAGGCTCCCCAGGCCCTCGCCAGCACAGACCGTGGCCCACACCACCTCGCGGGCTATTTTGAGGGTCTAATAATAATAACAATGCCAGAGAGTGGGCCATGAGGGTTTTGAAAAGGATGACCAGAGCCACAGCACAGGGTACCTGAGGAACTGGAGCCAGATCTGAGGAGGGGCTGAGGTGTGGGACATCCAGGGACCCAGTTTAGGAGTGGCCTCCAGGGTGGTGATGGGGAGGAATATATAGGTCCTGGAGTCCACAGAGTGAGGGGAACAGGCTGGAGGAGCCCCCACACTGCTGCCAGGGCACTGCAGAGTCACAGGTATGAAGTCACAGGACAACCTGATGCCCTGATGTGCTGCAGTGTGGCCCAGCAGGGCCTGGTTCTGGGTGACCAGGGGTCTGTGACTGCCAGGCACAAGGTGGCTGGGAGGGGAGGGAGCTGGGTGGAGAGAGAGGATCAGAGTCCTGTTTGAGGAAAGGGAGCTGAAGCCACAGATGAGCGAGACCATTAGGAGAGAGGAGTGCTGGGCACAGGGTGAGGGCCACCAACACGGACAGAATAGGAGGAGTTAGAGCTCAGCGGGAGAGCTCGGTAGTGCTCTCACACAACTAATGGCACTCACACAACTAATGCAGTCCTTCCTCTCAGGGGACATCCCCAAGGTAGGGTGGGGGCGGCAGGTGTGGCTTCTGCTGACCCCGCATCAAGTCAGCCACGATCTCACAGGAGGACAGCCATTGGAGGAAGCCCACAGGATGCCACAGGATGCCACCCAGCAGTGTCAGCAGCAGGGGCTTGGCTTGGTCCACCAGAGTAGTGATCAGCCTGGAGCAGGAAGGGATCCTGGAAAACTTCTTTCCCCCAAGGGGCTTCTTCAGTTCAACTGTGCCATTAGGTTTCCTCTGCCTCAGAGACCAGTGTGCCATTCCTGGGCTCAGCAATGGGGCAGGAGGATGAACCGTATGGTGAGCCCTGGTCCTGGGTCCTGCTGCGGGGGCTTGCTGCTGGGCTGCACGTCCCAGCAGTGCAGTGACATTCACGTCACACCTCAGGTCTTCACCCTGGAGATCAGCTGTGTTGCACAGAAGGCAGGTGTGCGGTGCGCACACTGAGTCAGCTGCACATATCAGAGTTTTCGTATTAAAAGTAAGGACTGAGAATGACGTGATCAAAGCTCACAGGATGGTGATGAGACAGTCTGAGGAGAGACAGTGAGATGGCTGGGTAGTCAGGACACAAGGCCCCACCTAAGAGCCAGCTGGTAGAGAGTGACTGACAGGGCATGCTCAGGGCCTTCATGTGCAAATGACCAGCTGTGGGAGCAACTCCTTTGTCCCTAAGGGGGTAAAACTAAGAAATGGGGGTGGACTCAGATGGGAACTTGGAAAAAAATTGCTACCTGTTTTGCAGAGATTTTAACCAATGACTTTGGTACTAAGTTTCAACGCCTGCTTTGCATAGGGTTCAACCAATGATGTAGATGCATTTCTCAATGCCTGCATTGCATAAATGTTAATTATGCTCAGACCCCAAATCAACATAACCCTTGGCCTGACCTCCATTAGACGGTGTCCTGCTTCCAGGAGCCCCTCCAGCTTGCGGAGTCTCTGCTCTCCTTCCTAAATAAATCCTACTCCTTTTACTCCCACTTCCATGGTTGTCCGTGGATTTTATTCTTCAAATTCATGAGACAAGAACCCAGAAGATTGGCACGGAATTCCCGGGGTGAATTTCCACCACACCAAGAGCTGCAACACCCAGCTTTTAGCTGGAGAGCTGCTAACACTATTTCGGCCTCAGACACCTGCAGCCAGCCCAGATTCCCATTTTTAACTGGGAATGGTTGCAAACACTAGGAGTGGGCTATTTTGGCTGCTGGAATCGGTAGCGGCCCAGACTCCATTCGCCAGTGGGAGCAGAGAATCCGGCTTCATCTCAAAAACCCCACATCAAAGAGACCTGGAGACAAAAAGACAAAGGAAAGGTAGAGGGCCAGGCAGCCCCTGAGTGTCTCCTCCACTGAATGAAGTGAAGCCCACAGTGCCTGGCGGGCAATGGGGAGATGGGATGCCAGCACCCTAGGGTGCACTGCGAATCCAAACACTCAAGTTCAGAACTGCAGCAACCCATGCCACTCTTTCCCATACAAGGGATCCAGGCAGGAGTGGGGTCTCTGAGCTCTTCCTCAGCTTGCCAAGCTCAGGCGAAGGGAGGCACATAGAGGCCATCCTCCGGTCCTCCGGGCAAAGTCGGAAGGGCTGGGGAAGCTTGCTTTTCTGCTACCTGGAAGCAGAACATTTATACCTCGTTGGTGCTGTGCTGCATTTTTCTTCAACGGGTCTAAGGACCCGTTGGAGAAAAATGCACATACGCCATGCAAACATGGCATATATGGGGACAAACAGCTGTTTTCACTTCATTAAGATCATGAGTCGTCCCAAGATTTAATAACTTCTAAATAAAATTCCACTGGCTTTTTAAAAGTGCAATAGTAATAATTCTAAAGATTTACCCAGGAAAGAAACACAAAAAGGCCGGAATGAAAATAACAGAAGGAGGTGTAAAGAGGGTCACATGGCTGGCCAGAGAGCAAATGCATCTTGCAGCTTGATTTCAACTGTGAAACTCTAAGGCTCTAAGATAGATTAGGGAAGCAGATCTAAAGTTTGGCCAAAATGACCTTTCACCTTTTGGGAAAGGTTGAGTTTCTAATAAATAATCCTCTTTCAATTGACCAGAACAAAAACAAAGGATATTTAGAAACCTCTTCATTCTTTTTATGGAAAAAAACAGCAAAGGAAAGCCCCAAATCACATATTTAACATTAATAAATGTAAAGTATGTTATAGAGTAAAAAAAAAAATTGTGTTTGGTATATATAAACCTTCATTAAATACTTGCTCAAATAATAAAAAAAAAAGGTTTGCAAAAACAAAGTTTGCTATTAGAGTTGAGGGGCTACTGGATAAAGATCTGTAATTATTCCCTCCTCCCCGAGGTGTAACAGACATATCACCTGAACTAAGCTGAAAGTCAAGCAGGTGACTGAGAAAGAGACTGGACATGAAAACCACGGGGATTTGTTGGCTGGTTCCTAAATCATCCTTACAGATCAGCAGGAAGATCAAGTCTTACGTCAGCAGCACCGAAGTCAGTGGGTGAAAAAGGTAAACAAGTAACTTGTGGAAAACGCACCCGCGGATGGCGAGGCCCTGTGGGGAGCCGCTCCAGCTCAACGGCACACGGAAACCAGGACACGTGCTTTCTCCCCTTCTCAAGGTTGGATGCAGGAGTGGGCGCTGCGGTGACGTAAGGGCAGGTCATCAGCAGCATCTATCAAACCGCACATGTCCCTGCTGGAGACACTTGTGTGGGGACATCATGAGCCCATACTGCTGTGTTACGAAGCAGCTTCAGAAATCTGAAATGGGAAAACCATAAGACTGAGGAATTGTCCTCCAACGAATGTACTCTAGCAAACTATACACAAGAAATCACACAATGTTGGCTAAAATATGAAGAATTGTGATCAAAACGAATACCCATCAACAGATGACCTGCTGACAAGTTAAATTAGGTAACATCCGTAGAATGCAACTATACCCAGCTAACAAAATAAAGCGATAATTTTGCTTCTAATTTTAGCTATTCAAATATATGTGACACACTACTAAATCAATAAAAGTGCATTAAAAAAGAGCAAAGATAACATGGTCCTATTTGGGGTTTTTGTGTGCACAGATTATTGTGTGTGACATCTGCCAAACATTAATCGTGAGCCATATTTTTATTTAATTTTTCTTTCCTCTGTTTCTATTTCTGAGTGGCACTTCACTATGCACAGGGAAACAGGAGTTTTATAAACAGGAAACATGCTGATATTTGGGAGAAATGAAATAAGAATAAAGGCACTGTCTCCTTCGGTCACTGGGCTCTGTGGCTCTGAACAGAGGTGGGCAGGAAGGACGGGCCCTTGTGACACATACCTGAAGCTCAGGCAAGGTGGCTCCAGATGCCTGAGGTGCCTTCCTGCACACCTTCCTGGGGGAACCAGCTGCCTCCCATTGGAAACGAACAACCTGGCAACTCCAGCTCCCCCTGTGTCCTCTGAGCTCCTTGGACGTTGGTTTACAAAGCTGGGAGGAGAAGCATCCTGAAGTGTGCAGGGCTGAGGTGTCGTAGGTCTTGAGGTGAAGAGCACAGCTCCTGCCAACCAGTGTTCTAAGACACTCTGGGCAGCTCAGACGCACCAGACAGGCTCCCGACTCCAACTGAGGATTCCAGGGCGGGAGGCCAGAGTGCCTGTGGAATGGGGCGGAAGCGAGGGTTTTGAGGCGTGCAAGTGGACCTGCCTGCAACAGGGGCTTCAACCCCAATGGCTTTCCCTCTCCAGGCAGCGGTGTTCTAGTGGAAAAGCACACCACTCAGGAGGGGAACTCAGATCACAGGTGAGCTTGAGGTGACAGTTGGACTGCCTAGAATGGTAGAGTACAGAAAATGGGTCTCCACGGTGAGAAGAAACCCACGACTGTGAGGAAAGTAACAGGGTCCGTGTGGTTTGGATTCACCTTCCAAGGAGGCTCTTGCTTGGAACTGAAAACCCAGTCTCTCCGTAGCCTCAGAGGAGTCTAGACTTGTTCATGGCCACACTAATTGCACAACAGTCTTGAAGGGAACAATTGACTCCCTGGGGTAGATGTCTCAGGGGTCCCAACTTCAGTGCTGGAGGGATGGAGTGGAGGCTGCAAGAAGCTCCCAGGGCAGTGGGGCAGCACACCTGATCCTCAACTCCCTGCTTTCCACCAGCGCTACACAGTGGGGTTGGTTAGGGATGAGTACTCAGACTCTGTGCTTCTGTCAGTAGTTATCATAATACTGGTGACAGTTAATGATCATCCATTGTCCCATCATTTATTAACTAATAATAACGACAACAATTAGGATGGTGTCTACTGTATGAGATTGTGGGGAAGCGTAGAGCAAATGACAAGTTGACCAGACCTAGGAGAGACCAGACCTAGGAGAGAGAACTTTCGTGGTAGACAAAGGCATGTTGTTATTTAAAACATCATGAAATGTTTCAAACAAGTTATTTAAAAGCTTGTTTTTGACTACTTCTCTCTTGAAACTCAACCTTAGGCAAGGCTGAGGTGGGGTCATAATGGCTTCCTGGTGGCACAGCGCTGTACGGGTGGGCACCATGCAGCCATGAAGAGGTGGAAGCTTCGCAAGCCGTATTTTCCTGCTGTGCTTCCTATGGGCTCTGTCTGCCCCTGGAGTTTTCTGTTAAAGTCACACTCTCCATGATGTCCAGAACTTACTGGAAGCTTGAGGGAGGGATGGGAACCAGAGCAAGCAGTTCAGCCTGTGAAAAAGATTCATGCAAAGCAGGGCTGGACGGAGGAGGGACCCGCACAGGCCTGCTCTCTGGAGGCTGCCGCGGCGCAGGGGCGTCCTGGCTGCCTTGGGCCTGAGGTTTGCATGTGACAAATGAAGCACTGGCCATTAACTGGGCACTGCTTAACCCTTGCGCTGACGTTTGTCTCACTCCAGGAGCCAGCTGTGAGGAGTCGCCAGGAGCCCGGAGCTGGAGGAGTCCTATTGGAATCCCGCCGCCTTGAGCTGGGCAGGGGCCGCTCAACCCACATTCACCTCAACCTGCTCACTGCCGATTCACAGTCTTGTTCCAATTACGTAAAAAGGAGAAGTTAGTGGAAATAAGCAAACTAATTGTCACACTGAGCCGTAATTCCTTTGCTTTTTTACAAAAATATTATCCAACAAATAACATATTTTGGAATATTTATCAATAATTTGAAAAATCGGTAAAGCCAGATTACCTGTGAATATTGTAATCATTTTAGTCTAAGAAAATGATGTGTTGAGCTACTGATTTCTCCCAGATAAGAGACCCCCAGTGTCTGTTTTCCCTAAAGAGGCAACACCAGGCTGTTTTGGTGATCTACGCTTGGTTCCTGGGGTGATAGCTTACAGCAGGGGTCTACTTTGGGGAATGGGGTAGGAAGAACAGACAATGTTTTTCTAATTTGTTAAACATTTAATCAGATCCAGCACATTTACTCAGAACCTGGGGTGCACCTGGCTTCTCTCCCTGGAGCCAGAAGTCAGGCCTCCTGGCTTAGACACTTGATCCTCAGTGGCCAGGAAAACTGTGTTGTGGACAAGGGCAGAGGGTGCCATTTAATCCTCTCAACAGCTCAGCTCTGCCTACAATGTGTGAATGAGTAGGAATTTCACACCCTCTTTGGGGAGGAAAAATAAAATACACTCCTACAGACACACTTCTTCCCCAGGAGCATAATGTGGCCTGACACAGGCCTGGACTCCTCGTCATGGATGACCTTGAACACGCCGAGGGAAAGCTGGGAGAAAAGCAATTTCATCTTTGAAATTACACCCCACTGTTCTCATTCATCTTGATAAGCACTTATAAGGAATAAGGGGTGGGGGTATTGCTTCCGAAAGGCTGAGGAAAGCCACCTTCTGCCCAGCCAGTTTAAAGTAAATTTAGACGTTCAGAGCCCTATTTGATTTCTATTGTGAGGCTAAATTGGCTAGTTTAGAAGGGCAAAATCAGAAGGAGGAAAAGACAGACAAAGAGAACAATGGAAGAAAACTTGCTGAAGAATAAAGCTCTTTTGCATTCTCTTTAAATGGACACTTATTCTGATGGTAATGTTTAATCCTACAGATAGCTCCTGTTCTGTTCTTGTGTTTGCAGGTGGGTTGAGTGAGAGAGAGGGAAGGGAGAGAGAGGGGGAGAGAGATCTTTTCATTGAACACTCCTGGGCAACTCAGAGAGGTCCTTGAATCAACAAAGCCTGCAACTGTCTCAAAGGTACATAAGTCCTGCACTGCTCCTGGTGGCCTGGAGAGTCCCTTCAGACAGGAAGACGAAGTCCCTTCTGGAATCCACAGCACAATATATGGCTCCCCCTATGGAGGTTGTTTGCTGAGAAGGGAGACCAGAGCTGCGCTTTGAAGCCAAGTGGAGGTCACAAAAGGAGACACCAAGAAGACACACAGGACTCAGGTTCCGCTGAGAGCAGTGAGCAAGCCAGGCCCTGGAGGGTAGCTGAGCACCGCAGGATAAGAGGCAGTGCAGAGCTGTGCTGGTCCTCCCAGTTCACAGATGGAAAGAGACAGTCAAAGCAACTCCAGACGTCATCCTTGACCCTGACAGGAGACCTGCTGCAGAGAGCCACAGGAGGAGGTAAGCCGGTGTGTAACCTAGGGAAGAGCCCCAGGAGGAGGTGGATGGGTAACTTGGGAAGAGCCCCAGGAGGAGGTGGATGGGTAACTTGGGAAGAGCCCCAGGAGGAGGTAGGTGGGTGTGTAACCTAGGGAAGAGCCACAGGAGCAGGTGCATCACATAGGGGAGAGCCTTCTGCATCTCAACGTTGCCTAAACTGATGGTGGAAGGAAGACACAGGCTTTGCTCCATGGTAGTGATGCTGGTTGTATGGATGCTGGGTTTGTGTCCTCTTGGAGTCCAAGAATGAAATGTAGGGACACAGAGGCAAGCAGAGTAAACAGAATTTATTTAAGAAAGGATAGAAAGAAAAGACTTCAGGAGAAGAGAGTCTGGGTGCCAAGCACTCTAAAAGGGGTGCCACTGGCCTTTTTTAAGATTCTCTTCCCCTGATTAATCATTGCCTTTCCTCCCCCATGCGTAGTGGTATGAGTGTGAAACTCTGGTCCGATCCAGTCTTTGTGTCTGGGCCACAAGCATCTTTATCAGCAGAAGGGAGTCACCGTCTGGACCATCCTTGTTAGTGAAGGGGACGTGGAGCTGATATGCACCTCTGCTTACTGAGGGCAGTGGATGCTCTTTGCCCTTTCAGAATAAATGGCCATCAGCTGATTTCCTCCTTATTGACACATATCATTGCCCTGAGATAGTGAAGCCATGTTCCAATGCACTGCTCTTAGGGACTGGTAAGGCTGATTGGCCTCCGGGATGCCCGAGCATGGGGAGGCACTGAGCACGTGGTGGAACGCAGCACCCCTCCGTGGCTTCCGCAAAGGATCTAGGCAGAGGGCACCACCTGCAGGGACTGCTCTGCTTCCTGCCCAAGTCCCAGACCTGAGCTGGTGCCAGACCCAGAATCCAGACTCCAGAGGTGAACAGCTCATGGGGAGGAACAGCCATGACACCGCTAGTGTACTCTTCCTCCAGGGACTTGGCCTGGGCACTGAGGTTGGGGGACACTCAGTTTGTGGAATAAAACCAACAAACGAGAAGACTAACGAAAATCCATCCCTCATGCACCCTGACCAAGAGACAGAAACAGAGGCAGTGTTGCAGGGTAAAGTAAGGGGTGGCGGGTCCCCTCACATGTCCTATTAGTGACCAGCCTGGCCTCAGTAGCAAATGGACTGGAGAGTGACAGGGACTTGCACAAGCCCCGCCGCCTGGTCCACCAATCTCAGGCCTTGCTCCCACCGTTGGCCAGCCTGCATATGCATGGCCATGGTGGACCACGCGTGGTCATCAAGTTGACAAGCATGTTTTTTTTTCTTTCTCATCTAAAAATTGGTTAAGAAAGTATATGTTTTCCCAGGGAAACGAAACCAGCATGCATTTGCATTTTGTCCCAGGGCTGTGTTCACCACACCTGTGCGACGGCAGTCCAACAGTGTCGACAGCCAGTTTGTTACCTTGGTCTGGTGGGCGTGACCCGGCGAGCCAGCATGCCCAGAGCCTTCGTAGGAAGCATGCAGGTCACATCTGAGTGAGGCGGACCGACACTGCAGTCAGAGACCCGCCACTCCCGCTAAACGATTTTGGATTCTGATGTCAGGGGCATGCTAGGACACACTGTTCCTTCTGAGCCTCCCCACCGGCCCCCAAGAAAGGAGCAGTGTGCCTGCGGTCCTCGTCAGCTCTGTAGGGTGCACACTCCGCACCTCTGAAGCTTCCTTAGTTCTCCTCCCCAGTGATTCGTAGGCTGCCAGTTGGGTCACAGGATCTGGCAGTGATGCGCATACGCTCTGTGAAGTGCAGATCCCAGAGGGACCCTGGGATCTGAAGCAAGGCCACAGCATGTGCTGCAGAAAACCAGATGTCTTTCGCAATGATTGCACTGGTGAGCTTCTGGGCCTTGCACTGATCCCTGACCCTCCACATTCCTCACACACTCACCAAGCTGGTGACCCCACCATGCCACCCACTGCCAGAGAGCAAGTGGGACTGTCTGACCCCGTGGTGTAACGTCCATGCAGATACCTGGAAGGCCAGTGAATCCCCTCGCCATCTGCATGGGAATTCTGGAAACTTCAAAGCAGAGCGTGTGGTGAGAAAGTCAGTCACATGGCTAACCAACCAGCTGCCACAAGCCCACCGCCTGTCCTGCATGCTGAGCAGGCAGCACAGGTCTCCTCCTCAGGGTACACGGGAGGCAGGTGCTCCCATGAGCCGCACTTTATGGATGAGGAAGTGAGACACAAGGAGGGGCGAAACCCCTGGAGTTGCACTCACCCAGCTGGGACACGACTAGGCTTGGTGCTGGGTTTTTTGGGTGCCCCACTGAGCTCCACCACATCTGGGAGTTCGTAGGTGACCATCCTCAGCAGAGCAGCTGTTGGGACCTGCGCACCTCTTTGGCACACCACACGTGTTCTCTGGGTGTGCGCCTCAGCAGGGGTCGCCCTTGCAGCCTACAGCCTGGCCCTCGGTGCACGGTCTGGGGGACACTCCAGACATTCATTTCCATTTTATCTGAAACTGCTGGAAAGAAGCACAGGACTTCATGAGGTCGAAAGGTGTGTAAAATGGTCTTAGCATGGCCTATTACACGTGCACAAGAATACTAATTTTTAAGTATTATATTACATTATTTGTTTCATAAAATACATCCCAGGAACAAGGTACTGTCAGCTCCTACACAAAACAATGCAAGTGAACATTGAAGCCTCACCCAAACTCATTAGCTGCCATCTGTGTGTCTTTGAAATTCAAAAGCCTCCCTGAATAAGAATACGTTTTCTCTTCACTTTATGCTGTCAAAGTTATTACGCATGGAAATTTCCTGTTAGTGGTCCTCTCTCATCCAGGGTCCAGGCCAACTTTCCCACCTGACTCCAGTAGGAATTCCCGAGATCAGAAAACCTGGGACATGTGCGGGGCCCATGGTGGGATCCAGGTCTGCAGGTCAGAGTCCAGGACTCAGGGGCACTTGGGCTGCACCCTGCTCTGCTGACACCCAGCTGAAAGATGCCCCTGTCGGTGGATGTGGGGAGGTCCAGGGGCCGGGGCAAGGCGTCCAGGAATCCTGACAGTGAGGAGGTGGGCAGGTTCTCCCCTGCATTCCGGTCATCACCCAGGCTGGCACAGCAGGGCTGGGGCCAAGGCACCTTGACAGCCTTTTCCCAAAGGCTCTGAAGCATCTGAAATAGTGTAATTAAAATGGGCCCAGTGATAGGACACCTGCCGTGGGAACTCCTCAGTCACTGCTCCTAGGACACGAAGACCCCAGCTCTGTGACACTGTGCCCAAGGGCCTGCCTAAAGGCCATTCCCCAACTCTGCCATCCTCCAAAGAAAAATTCCCCATGATAGAAAGGGGAGGAAGGAAAGTAGATTCCTTGCCACAAGTATGCCATTAAAAGGAGAGGAACAAATTGCCATCTATACCTCCCAGAAGACAGGAAGGTGTTCTAGAAGCATCCATTCTGTGCCTGGGTCAGGGTGGAGAAGAGGAACCTGACCAGCCCTTCCTACAATTAGAGAAGAATGGCACATAATCAAGTACGTAGGCGTGTCCTGTTTCTTGGCCCTGGACCCTGACAAGTTGATCTCACATTTAACATTTAGACAGCAGACTTCCTAAAGGAATTCCTTCCCTTCTTGAGTGATTGGAAAGCAGGGAGCTGCTCTCACAAAGGCTGCTTTCACAGACAGGAAGATCTTTCACCTGAAAAAATAAACTGACAAAGACAGCATTTACATACTGCTGGTGACAGAGGTGGGAGAGAGCCCCTTGGCCTTCCAGCTAAGGGTGCATCTTCAAAGGTGGGTGTGTGACCTGTAGCACATGATGTGCCTGCTTCCTGTCCCAGGAGCTGAGCCCATCACAGGAGTGCTGGCCCTGGGACTTGCTGCCTGGCTTGCACTCAGCAGCAGCTGCCTTCAGGAGCAAGGGCATCTAACAGCAGAGCTTGGAGGGCTTGGGCTCCTTCCCTCCTCCATCCTCCCTCCAAAGGCTGAACTGATGCACTTGGGAAAACACAGAGGAAAGAGACATGGTTACGCTCTCCCCTGATACAGGGCTCATCCTGACTGGCTCAGCAGGAAGTGAAGAGCATGCTGGGTCCTTGTGCAAGAAATGAAGTCTGTGACAGCAAGTCTCGTCTTGCACGTCGCGTTTCAGACGCGGTCAGGAATACATGAAATCAGCTACTTTCACTGTCTCCAAAGGGTCCTGGCAGCTCCCGGAGTGAAGGGAGAACTTGACTCAGGATCAGTGGGGTTCTTGGCATATGGGACAGAAAAGAAATTCAGCACACCCCAGTTGGGTGTAGACAAATGTTTATTCAGGAAAGTAGATGGAGGAGAATCTCAGAGAGAGGCACCTTTGTGGCCAGAACAGGAGTACAAGCTCGGGGGAGAAGGCGGGTCATCTCCGGAGTTGAAAGCAGTTTCAGGATGCTTGCTGAGGGTTGGTACGGGAAGGTGTGTAGGATGACATCTCTCCGGGCCCTGGAGATGCGTTCTGATGGGCTGGTCAGTCTCTGGATCCCCAGACCAATATGGTCTTTTTTATCTGACCTCCATAGACCTGGAAAGTCCCCTAAATTGGGGCTTCCTCTGGATAATATTGTAATCTGATCACTTAATCTATGTATTAGGCAGTTAATTAACAGGGTCTACCTGGACTTATAGATTTCCCAGGAATTTAGGAGTAACAGGCCTGGAGCAGAGACTGGCTTGGGGAGTGCCAGACCTGGAAAAGCATGTGGAATTTCCTGCTTCGGATCTGCTCACCCTGCCCTTCCTTTATGGCTCCATCCTGCCAGCTTCCTATTGCTTCTGTCCTACCCCAATACCAACCATTCAGCCTAGGGCTTGGTATGCTGAACTTGGAGTTGGGGGACGGAACCAGGCACAGGAGCTGTGGAGAGATGAATGCCCCAGGCGGGTGCAGGAGGAGAACTTCTGCTGGCCAATTTCTCTCCCCTCCCACATTCCAACCCCCTTGGGCTAACACCATTAATAAAGATCACTGCTGTGTAGCTGGGAGGCCCTCATCCCTCTTTTTGTCCTATAAAATATCAGGAAGACTTCACAGTCCCACCAAAATGTTGGGATACGTTGAGCTGGCCCCCAGGGAGACCACATTCTGGGGCTCTGCTGAGCTCCCTAGAGCCACCTCACTCACAGGAAGGGAGAGCAGGAAGTCGCCCACAACATGTGAATTCCTGAGTTGCGGTGTCCATGATGACACTTGGCAGGCCTCCGTCATTGGAGTCAGGTGTCCTTTGGAAAGGTGCTGCCTGACTTAATGAGTTTCTGCTGTGACTCACAGCGATCTGCCATGGGTGTGGCTGGAAGTGGGTTGCATTACTGCTCCGCAGCTCTGCTGACCCAGCAATGACCCGAAGTCCTCTGCTGTCCTGTCCTCACAGGCATCTAAAGCCTGTGGGCTTGGCACTTTGCAGACCAGTCCCCATCCTGCCACCCCTGCCCTGTGGGAAGCCTCTGGAATTTTTAAAGCTCACGTCAAAGATGTGGTTAAAATCTGCAGTGCTTCTCTCCAAAGCGGCATAAAAGCTGTTTTATGCCTTGATCTGCGGAGCTCACCGGAGTTCACCTGTAGGGACCCTTATGCCTTTTCATTAACCCGAGCGGTCATCTCTGCAGGACCTGGGGGCATTCTCCTTAGCTCCCCAGGGGGTGGGCCAGCCCAGGCTGCCCAGCCCTGGCTGCCCAGCTCTGCTGCAGCGCTAGTGGAAGCCCCCAACCCCAAACAGATCCCCCCCTTGAGCAGCACATGGCTGATTTATGGAATTGAGCGAAGGCTGGTTCGTTGGCAGGGCAGTCGCTGACAAAGATGTGTACAATAAAACACATCTGATAGCTTCAAATAAAGAGCTTGGCTTAAAGGAGGAAATGATTGGATCACCCTGACAGTTGGCAGAACAAATCGTCACTCGGCAACTGTCACGCTACCTGGAAGCTTGAGGCTGGTTCTGGCTCCTGGTGGTGCGGGTGGGGCAGTGGAGTGCTGTGGACCACCATTAGCCTTTGCGTGTCCCCTAAACACGCTCTCCCACCCAAAGCTTGCTAGCTCGTAAAGAACCTGTTAAAAACAGGCGTTTTTTCTTACTCTACTTTCAGCCAATGAAGAGCAGTGTGTCCCTTGCCCCTCCCTCTTTGCTCCCCTCCCTTCTTCCTTCCTTCCTTCTTCTCTTTGAAAAATATCTGAAGGCTTGACAAAGTCGCAAAGAACAGGCAGCCACCGTCGTGGGCAACCTTCGCCACGCCCTTCCCCCCACTTTGGGGTCTAAAAGAACACTCGTTTAATTAACAAACACGTTTGTGGATTTTACTGGGAAATATTGAATTTGACAGGTGGACTTTGCTAGTTTCTCTTAGGCATTACCACTTCAAACTTTAAGCTTGATTTGAAGTCTTCCTTTAATTGGAGAGAAACCGAAGCTGTCAGTATATTCGGCGATCAGGATCATGACATTGTCTGCTGGCCTTTGAAGGCCATCCTTCTTCATCCGTTTCGTTTCCATTTTCTCCTATCAGGTCTTTACAACTTGTTTTTGTAGTGTGTAAAATTTGCTGATAGTGGCAGAAAAGAAAATAACATGATTTTTAGGTATTTGGGGACATTACCTATCACAGCTTCTGGATCTCTCTAGACCTTTCTTTGAACACTGGTGTGGGTTGAGGGTTTATTCTCTAGGTCACGGTAAGCTGTTGGGTACAGAGGTGCTCAGTAACTATCGAATGAATGGAAACATGAAACTGGAGTGGACCGATGGCCATCACAGTGACAATCTATGCAACTGAGGGGGTCGAATGCAGAGACTGCCTACACCAGACCAAAAGAGGGACAGTTGGTTCTCCAGGCATTTGCCACTCCAAATCCCAGTGTCTCTGGAGACTCTGAATGGCTGGAAGGGTGGTGTCCACCTTCCTGGTCCATGACCACCAGAAAAGGAAGAGACTTAGAGGATAGAGCTGACGATGAGGAGGAAAGGGCTCCAGGAACCTGGGGAGACCAGGCCAATGCACCTCTGCCTGTGCAGGAATGGAGACGTTGGCAGAGGTCCTGAACCATATATGGTAGTCCAGGAATGACTGATGGAAATTTCACCAAAAGAAATCAGATTATTAGAAGACACTCAATTATACGTTTTGGATGTGAGCTACTTTTACCGTGGTGACATAAGTAACTTTTGGTAGTTTTTTTAATTCAGACATTTGCTAACCATAATTAGTTCATTTGATTGTCAGATCTGGGTCCAATTTTCAGGGAAAAAATGTTTTAGCAAATGTAATCACCTGGAAGTGTCTCTAAAGATTTTTTTTTTATATTATTCAGCCCTTACCCTGACACACATGTACAATCAAGCGCAAAACAGATGGTGAAGTTAAAATAGCAATTTGGACCTTGCAGCAATTCAAGAGGCTTAAATGCTGGTTTTATTTTTCTCTCTTCCTCTGGTCCCTGTTTTCCACTTCAGTCTCCTGAGGGTGGTTTTAGGGTGAGCATTCCCCAGGCTGGTCCTCAGCCCCTGTGCTCAGCCCATGGAGTGTGGACACTGTCTCCCTGGGCTGCAGTTTAGTAAGTTCAAACGTCCAATCTGCGTGGACGCCCTGACTGTGTAGGCGGGTGCCAATCGGGTGCTTATTCTACATGGTACCAAGCTCCTTAGAAGGAACTGGTCTCAGGGGTGTGGTGGGTTGTGGAGAGCTGGGGCAGGAAGACGTGTGTGCTTCAGAGAAGTAGGGTGAGGACTGAGATGAGATCTCCTCCTTTCCGGCCCCCACCACCCACAGGTGGGGATCGCCGCCTCCCTGGGACATTAGGGCTTGTTGTGCCCTCCTCTCCTCCTTCCTTCCACCCCCCTCTGCCTTTATGACCCAAGCCCATGGCCTGGAAAGAACGTTGCCAGCTTCACTATTCTTTTCGGGGAGCATGGGTGGTTGCTGGCAGTTAGTAAATATTTAATGAACCCAGAGAAACCACTGAAACAGAATTAAACCTGAAACCCAAACTAGTGGAGGACATCCGATGACATGTGATTATAAAGAGGACAAGAGCTATTTTAACACCAGGGATGCGTTAGAAAAGAGAGGGGGAGAAGGAGAAGGGGGAGAAGGAGGCAGAAAGATGAAATGGAAGCAGGGAGGGGGAGGAAGAGAAGGAGGTGGGACTTTTGTGCCCTTGGGCGTGGCCCAGGCACTTTCGCACACCTGTTTTAAACAACACACCTGGTGTGTCCAGCCAATCTCAGAGATTCCGTGTGGGAGGTCATTGGATGTCCGGATTTCCGTCCTGGCTTTCTGCAGAGCTGTTGGCCTAGTGGAGTCGGTTGGAGCTTTCAACTCCCAGCAACCTGGTACCTCACGTTCACAGAGCTCCTGGGTTTGATGAAGTAGTAAAAGGTTTAAAGTGCTACCTCAACTCCAAACTGTCCCTCAGCCACAGCTAGGCTATCCCAGTCACCCTGGAAAACAAGCCTCATAGAAACTGGCCCTGTGCAATGTGGGGCCATGACCTGGGCTGCTCTGGGCCTTGAGGAGGTCACCACGCATAGTCTCTGATCAGTGCCACAGAGGCTGGCAGTGACAGGAGGGTGCTTTTCACCAAGCGAAGAGCCACAGAGTTTCTGACTCAGGGCTTCTGGCCTGGTCCCCTTGCCTTCATGGCAGCACAGGTTGGGTTTGTTTCTGCTGCTGCAGACAAGCGGGTGGCACTGGTCTCTGAGCCACATTTCATGACACTAGGCTGAATGTCAATAGGGCCCAGGAAACTTCACTTTTAGACTCAGTCTCAGGACTTCTCCATCTGAAATCCCAGAAGGATAATGTGGCTTTTAGGGGCTGTTCTCTTGAGCACAAGCCTACTTCTCTGGGAGCTGTCTGACCTCCTGCTGCGGAATGGTCTGCAATGGCCTGAGTGTCCGTGTCCCCCAGGTTCTTATGTGAAAATCCCAAGGGATGGCATTGGGAGGTAGGTCCCTTGGGAGCTGATTATCATCATGAATGGGCTTAGCATCCTCATACAAAGGCCCAGATACCTGTCTGCCTGTGACTATGCAGGAACAAGTGACCAGGCAGCACCTAGGAGCCAGGAAGCAGTCACTTGACTGACTTCCCGGCCTCCAGAACTGCGGCTCTTTGCCCAGCAGCCCGAGTGGACCGAGACAGTGTCTTCACTTCTAGTCTGCAGGTTTGAGTACGGTTCACGTCACCTCTGCACACTCACTTATCTTTTGTGACCTTTTTGCTGTCTACAGAAACCACCGCTCACTTTCTGGTTCGTGACTCCTCCCTAGCAAAGGTTAGTGATGGACGGAGTGTCCCCTCCCAGACTCCAGTGCAGAACACAGAGGTCCCCAGGCCACTGCATCCACACCTCTCCCTGAGAGCCGCCCGCCCCCTCACCACCCACCATGTTGCCTCCCCTTTCCCCCAAGTGGCTGGGGCTGTTACCTTCTGCCACAGGCACAGGGCCAGCTCCTGTTCAGGCTCACTTGTGTTGACTCTGGGACTTGGGCTGGTTCTCACCTTCGCTACCTCTGGCCTCCAACACTGCTGTAAATGCCCACCCAGGTAGCCAGGCTTGATAACTCATTGAGCGTGCTTACAGGAAATCTACTGTGTGCCAGACACTCCTCTAGAGATGGAAGGAAGTGGTGAACCAAAGGGACAATGGCATGACCACTGTTGCTTACACTAAAGAGAACGAAGTGTGAGAATGAGACACATCACAGTAAGATGACAGCAAAGGACATCTGGACCTTGGGGGACAGCCTCTGTCTCTGAAGGGCAACGTGCCCGGCAGCAAGGATGACAGGCAGAGTTGGGCGCACCTATTTACCTCCAGGTCTGCCCACGGTACCCGTTCTCCCCCAGGTCTGTGCAAGGTACCGAGGGAATGAGTGGTGACTTTGGGGTGCATTTCAGGGAGGCACTTCATGAAGACCTCGTTTGGCTGAGACCTGCATGAAGGAAAGGAACAGGCTTGAAGTCAACAGTGAGAGCCCATGGAGGAGGTGTGATAGCCTGTCCCAGAATAGATCAGCCTCCAGAGGCCAGGCTGAGCTTCTGCTCCGGCAAGGAGCCCAGGGAGGCAGGAGGGCCCAGGGCCCAGAGGGCCTGTGGTGGTGAAGGAAGTCTGTGTGCAATCCAGGAGTGGGGAAGGCAGTGGGTAGTCTTTAAGCCAAGGACTTGCCTGTTCTCATTTATGCGGTACAGATAATTTTCACCTGGTTTAAAAGATGAGCTGCCGGGAAGTAGAGGAGAAAGGATACAGGGATTTGTGAACGAAACACCAGATCGTTAAGTCTACGATTGTGAAATCTGGAAGGTTTCAGATGGAAGATATGCAGGCCCTATAACTACCCCTGGCAACTTGTGCCAATGCACAGCTTAGCTGGGCACAGAGGCTCTGAGGAAGTCACCAATGGAGACCTGACAGTGCAGGACGGTCAGTCCCGCCAACCTACAAGGAGGCACCAGCAGGCTGCTCGTCTGGGTTTCCAGAACCTGATGGGAGCCCTGGGCTGAGCTGGCACGCGGGTCAGGGCAGAGAGGCACTGCTGATGCAGGGCTTTGGGGCTGGTGCAGGGATTTGGGTCAGCTCCCAGTGCAGGGAGGAGCTGTTGCAGCATCGGTGAATCATGGGTGCTCTGGGGGAGCTGAAGCTAACTCAGAGGCTGGGATGGAGAGGGGCCTGCCTGAGCCTGTGCCACAGTGGCCTGCAGGGCTGGCAGGTGGGTGGAGAGATTGCATCAGGATGAGAGTCAGGAGGACCAGCAGCCAGCCTCTGCAACAGCATCGAGGCTGTGTGGGCCACAGGGCCCCTGGCTGCAGTGGTCAGGGATGTAACACAGAGAGCATGGCCCTCTCCTTCTGAGTCACCCCTCATGGGACCAATATGCCGAGCTGAGTGGCAAGGTGGCTTTTAAAGTGCTTTCTGCAGAAGATGAATAGGTTCTGTTTCCAATCGGCTGCAAGCTCTATTGTTCTCTTCTTCTGAGTATCATCAGCTCATGTATTGATATGGTCACAGCTCTGACAGGTAAACAATGACTAGGCAAGAGAAAATGGCTTTCCTAGCTCCCTCAGTTCTTGACAAACATTTAATTTGCACACTCAGCCAATCCTCTGCTGAGATCCCCCAGGAGAGTCAGTGTGCACATTCAGAGCAGGTCCTGCCAGGAGAGAGCCAGAGGAAGGGAGGCAGAGAAGAGCAGAGCCCCTGTGGTGCTCAGCCACATAGCAAGCTGGAGAAAACCAAGACTGGAGCTGCGGAGAGAGAACTACATTGTGAGATGTTTGGCCGAACATGGGGAACACACCAGCCAGGACGCTGATTATCCTGCGGTAGCAGCATCCCAGTGGCTGTGGCGTGCCCAGGGAGCCCGATTTCCTGCCTATACCACGCAGCCCTCCTGGGGGAGTCTCCCGAGTTCCAGCTTGCAGGTGAAGAGCTGCACCCACTGGACAGTGCCCAGCACGGGGCCTCACCACTGCGGGGTGAGAAGGGCCACCCCTGCTCCTTCTCTGGGTTGAAGCCAGTGGTGAGTGCAGCAGGGCAGGCTGTAACTCTCCTAGGGAGCAGAACCAGAAACAGGGGTGGAACCAGCACGAAGCCAGGTCTTGCAGACATCCTGAGGGCCTTGCTTGGGGTTCTGTGAGCACTGCGTGCCAAGCATACGTGCCACCTTTGGTTATCTCTGGCTGTGGGTTTCTTTATTAAAGCAACACGAGAGCTAACAGGTATCACTACGTGGTTGGGACCTTACCTATTCTAAGGGCACTCTAGAGGGATGGAGGGATGGATTGGGGTTTGGGTGACTCCACAGGCCAGCACTGCTCCCATCAGATCCTGGAGCTTGGGTCAGTGGCTTAGATGTCACATGCCTCAGCTTCCCCACAGGATGACTTGGCTTAAAGCAGGATCCCCATGGTAGGATGGTGTGGAGATGAGGTGTATGTGACACTTAGCACACAGCCTGACCCTCAGTAAATGCTCAGAGAACATTCTTTACCTACATTGTCATTATTTTTACCAAAAATATTAATTCTCACATATTTAATTGATCGGTGTCCTTTAAAGAAGTTTCATTAATTTTGGGGATATTTGAAAAGTTCCTAGAATGGTGTTAAGTGTGCCCCTGCACCCACAAGGACAGCTGCAGGATAAGTCACTGTGAGTAACCTCTCCACCAGCCAGATGATTGTGGACCTGACTCTCAGGCAGGACAATGCCCTCCCTTCATCCTCCCCCCAGGCCCCTGTCATGGTGATCATTACAGACACCCACGAATTGCCCATCAGATGTTCACCACCCCCTCTGAGAGCTTGGCACATGCACAAGATTACAGTGAGAGCTGAGCCTCAAGTTCATCTTGGTTCCATACACAGAGACTCAAAGGCTGTGTTCCTGGTACCTGGCTGCAGGTGGGGTTGTGAAGTGGAACAGCACAGCAGGTGGGTAAGCTCTGCCCAGCTCCATTCAGAGGAGCCAGAGGACGGGCTCCTCGCCACCTCCTAGCAATACTCAGAACGCCCAGCTGACCACTGTGGGACACACAGTCTCCACTGCAGGATGATGCCAGTCACACCCAGGCACTAGGAACTTCCGCCTCTGACCTCTGACACTCTCCAAGGCTGCTGTGTACAGCACGGTCCTCTCTCTCAGTGCTGGAACAACTGCAGCTCACATGCAGCCACCAGGTCACCAGGGAAGGTCACCAGGGAAGATCACCATGCTCTATGGGGGACCCTGTGGTCAGTGCTTTGTAAAATTCAAACAGTCAACAAATCCCTGGAGATAGTGATACTTCATTATAAAGCAGACTCTGTGTTAGGTGACTTTGCCCAACACAGGTTACAGCAAATCTCCTGAGCTCCTTCGAGGTATGCTGGGCAGGAGGCTATGATGTTGGAAGGTCCCACATACCATTTTTTACTTATATTGTCAACTTATGAAGGTTTTACGGGAAAGAACCCCATTATAAGCTGAGGACCATCTGTATTTTTATTTATCAGAGACCTTGATATTTTATGGATGAATGTCCAGGCCCATTGTTTACTCCTGAGTATAGTTTGAATCACTTGGACTCCATGAAAAAGATCAGGTTTACTAAAATCCTCTCTTCTTCTGGAGGCTGGGTGGTGCACTATCATACACGAGTGGCCATGCCCTTGGGGACAACTTGGCAAATTCTTCTGCTGAGCAGCAGGTCTCATGCCTGCCACCTTGCCCTCTTGCTGCCGGAAGGAAGTGGGAGGCTGGAGCTCCAAGACCATCAGGTCGAAAGCCATCGCCTTTTAGCTGGGAGAGAACAAAGTATCACCCTCAGTCAGTCCTCCCAATAGGAGGGGCCTGGCCAGGGTGAAGGCCACTGAGTGCTGTTCCATGCAGTAGGGAGCATGAAGATCACAGAACAAGTGGCTTGATCCAAATGCATGTCCTAGGGAAGAATTGGGACTTTGAAAATACGAAACATAAGGGATGGGAGAATGTCCAATAGAAAAAAGCAGAGAAAGAACCCATGTGGTGGCTTTGTGAGCATCTGGCAGGAGAGCATGGTCCCAGCCACCCCTGCAGCACAAGGACAGCTCTGAGGACAAGCAATGGCACCTTGCTTCTCCAGGACACCCACCTTTCCAACATGGTGCAAGAGATGGGCAGGGCGAGGGCCAGGCCTGCACACAGCTCAAGAAGCTGGTGGCCTGCTCCTCTGTAACACTTGAGGCCACCAAGCATGGCTGACCAGAGCCAAAGGGGCTACAGAGGGTCCTCAAAGCCTTTATCCCCGAAGCACAGTAGCCAAGCCTCCCAGGTCCAGGCAGAACTACCTCAGAGGCCTGTGAGTGGCATTGGAGCTCCTGAGAACGCTTCTCCCAGGAGAGCTCAGGACTCTTCCCCTGCAGGGAGCAGTCCCCGCCACCTTCCAGCATCTCCGCACAGCTCCCCAGGTCAGGGGCGGGCAGGGAAATAGCCCCAACTCACCAACGTTGGCTTTTATCAACATTGCCTTTAAAAGAAATAAAAAGTCAACATATATCTATAAAAATGTCCCCAATGATGGACGTGGCTGAAAGTGGCAAATATAAAGTGGGTTTGTCACCAAACGGTGGCTGCTTTGCATCACTGAAGGCAGTGGGTCAGGCTGCCCAAGCTGTGCTCTGGAACATTCTCCAGCTTGGAGAAACTCACTCAGTGCACAGCTGATCTGCAGGCTGCTAACTGTCAGTGCTGAACGGAACCTTGAGGGGACCTCTGCCCGGGACACTTCCAGAGGCCTTGATGGGCAGCTTGCAAAGGAACTTCCTCCTGAGCACGGTGTCCTCACTTCCCACCTGGGAGGGTCTCTGCACACCCTGAAGTGCTCTTGTGAGGCCCAGAGCGCTCCTTCACCTAAGCCTCGTCAGCAGCGTTGTGTTTCACTTTGGTTGGGGATAAGATGGTTTGAAAGCTCATTTTAATCTCAGAACTGTACTAGATCAGAGTGCAGGAAGCCTCTGGAAACAAAGTGCTCATTTTCCATCACACACAGCACCCGAAGTGGCTGGTGCTCTCTCAGCTCCTGCCAGGGCTCTGGGGTGGCAGTGTTGAGTCCATGTTCTACTCTAAGGTGTCCTCTCCTTCCACGTCACTGTCACAGGAGACCCACTTCCAACCTGGTCAGCACACATCAAGGTCAAGTGGAAACTCAGTGTGCTCTGCTGAAGAGCTGATCTGCAGGCTTACTGTCAGTGCTGAACGGGGACCCAGAGGGGACATCTCCCCAGGATGCTTCCAACCCCCCATGCTGCCCTCTGCTTTGTCTGTGAAGATGTGATAACCATGGGGACGGGTTTAGTCCCCCCGCCTTCTCGAGTGACAGGTCTCAAGAGACACTGACTTGGAGCCCTGCAGGTCTCAGGTGACGTCACTGAAGTGCACATGCAGCACATATGTGCACCAGGACAAACACATGGGTGTCCTCACCTTGAAAATTCCCAAAATTAAACAAATCTTCATTTTGTGCCTAAAATGTCTGTTAGAATTCATTGCAAATTTTTAAATCAAATTTAGCAAATTTTTCTGACCTCATTATTTCAAGTTTGGTAGAGAGCAAGTGAATTTTTGTATCTAACTTAGTTTGACAGCCACTTGAAAGGGAGTTACAGCACCGGTCAGCTAGCTCGGAAGTCCTCTTGCCTCCAAAGAGGAGAAGATGCGAGGAGGCCAGGAGGGACGGAGGAGCGAGGGCAGGAACAAGGCCCCGCAGGAGCCTGAGGCTCATCCGAGGACATGGAGAGGAAGGATCAGAGGAGAAGGTGTCGTGCAAGGTGGGCCCAGAATCCACAGGGACAAAGGAGTTCAAGAACGAGAAGGCTGTCCTTGACTTTCAACTGAGATGCATCTCACGGTACTTGCAGCATCTGTTACAATTTCCTCTGACTGGGCAGATTCCAATCCTATGCTTTAATTCCACAGCTTTGCCAACCCATAATAGCAATAAAAATAACACCTCACATTTACATGACAACACTCTGTAATTCGGCCATTTACGACATTATCTTATCTGATCCTTCAATAAGGCCTCCTGGAGACTCCGCTTTTTCTGTCTTTATGGATGAGGGAAACTGAGGGATAAGAAAGCAAAGTGTACCCCTTGCAGGACTCAGCTGACCCTGGCCCTGCGGCCAGCCATGTCCCCTCCAGTCCAATACACACACTTCCCAGGACCTGGGCAGGTGGTACAGTGAGCATGGGACCATGTCAACCCCTCAGTGACAGCTGGCGTTCCTCCCTCCCGAGCGGCCAAGGCTGTTCCAAGACAGCAGCAGATGCACACACAAGTCCCTCCTCAGAGGTCTCTCCTGGGTTTTTTCTTTTGCTTTTCCTTCTCTTTACCCGCTTCTGTCTTCACATACATATATTTTTAAATTGCAGATATATAATTAAGTGGTCTTCTTGGTGACATTCTGGAGGGAATCTTGAGGTTGTGTTATTCCTTAGAACAGACCTACAAGAGACTTCCAAATCATCGGACACCACCCCAAAGTGTTTCTCAGGACACAGAAACAAAACTCTCAATCAACAGTTCCCTAAAGGAAAACTATAAGACACTCATGATTGCCACAAGGCTCACTAAGCTTCTCGTGCCACAACTCCAACGTTGTTTAAATCTGTGATTAAAGGGAAAGCTGTTTCCAATAAATAACTCAGTTCCCACACTACCTTTCAGTTTCCAAAAGACCTGTGCTCTTGGCCGTTCTCAGGCCATGGGATTAAGTGGCCGACAGAGAAAGAGCAGTTCAGATTCCAGAGCTCACCTCTCTCTTCCCAATTAACACTAGCAACATGGGGGCCAGAGGCAATTCTCAGAGTGCTTTGCCTGAGTTCATTTTGCTTTCAGTGTTCAGGGCCAGGAATACCTATAAAATTATCTACCAATTATCTGGCATTATCTATGTCAGTTCGTGTCTAAAGAGCAGCTCACCTAATTACAAGCCCCTTGCTGTTCACCTCTAAAGAGGGGTTTAGCTGAGAATTTCTCTAAAAGGGTTTGCACTAAAGGCTGGCAATTATGTGCTTTGCATTCTTCAAGGGAGCTCTCTCAGGTCTCAACAACAAACAGTCCCTCAAATGAGTCACTCAAAGGAGGCGTCACAGTAGGCTGCTGTAAGCCATAATTACATGAGGACATTTCCAGTGTTTTCTTCCACTGGACAATTGTAAACAGTGCTAACTCCATCACAGGGCAGCCACGAACTCCTTACCCCTCCTCAACACCCGTGCACTCCTCTCCAGGGGAGCCTCGCTGCGGTAGCACAGACGTAGCCATCTCTGAGCTGCTTCTTAATGTTTTGAACTGAACAAGAGTGAGTTTACAGTAGGCGGCCAGCTACTCCCCATCAGCGTTTTGCTGAGATCATGGGCGAACTGTAAAAAGGGGATGGGAAGCTATGTTGACAACAGAGTTGATGTGTCCATTTTACCCATTCACTGTGTGCGAGGAAAAGTTGAACCTCTGCCCCAACACTCCTTGCTCCTGCCTCCAACCCCAGGGCCCACAGCAGCTCAGGTCGCAGCTTGTGGTCCCCCTCTCTCCACAGCAGCATTCCCAAGAAAGCCCCACTTCTCCAGCTCTGCACTGCTCTCGGCCTCCTCATTTCTCTCCTCGGCCTCCTGGGTAACCTGATGGATGCTGTCCTGCTTCCACTCCCGTCCGCCGGCTGCGCAGCAGGTGAAGTTGCGTTGCAGAGTTGAAACACAGTCCTGCTGCCTGCTCTCACAACCACCCGCGGGTGCCCTAGCACTAGAGAAATAGGATCAAAACGTCTGACCCTCGCATGGCCAATGCCCGTTGTCCAGCTATGTCTTCTTATCAGAGTATCTGTTGGACTGAAATAAAACATAAGTAGTGTAAGGAAAAAGGCCCAAACAAATAAACGCAAACAAGGAAAAACTCCTGCTTTCCAGAGTTTCTTCCTACTGAGAGGAGCCAGCGTTGGGAAGCAGTTCTGGCCAATGGTGTGGAGTGGGGCTAGAGCAATCTAGGGCAATCTCATTTTCCTGGTGAAAATTCTGTCCCATCCTGCTTGCCCTGTCTAGGACACACTATGCTGGTGGCAGCTGCTGCAGTCATTTTGGAACCATGCGGTAAAGTCTAAACAATCCCAAACTTCTCTTCTCTGAAAACTCAGTCACTGAATTCCAACCACTATCTACCTCCACCTTCGGAGTTCCATGGCTTATAAAACTACCTTACGTATTTAGTGTAGTTAATGGTCTGTCACCCACAGTGATGGCAATGCAGACACTGCCCTGGGGGGACCTGCATCTTCTAGTCTCCTGCTCGCTCCATGTCTTCTGTCTTCGTTTCTGCCTCTCCGGCTGACTGTTCCCTTCAGGCGTGCTCATTTCTGACTCAAGGCCTCCCCTGGCTCAGTACTGACCCCTATCGCATCACCTGGTGCTGCCGCCTCCCTCTGCTTTCTCCAGGACACTAGTTTTGAGAAAGTTTTGGCTTTAATCTTTTCATCACCTGACTCAGTGCTAGGGCATGACCTCGTGGGGACAGAAACGTTGCCTGAGTTGGCACTGAGCATGAGTGACTCCAACAGCAGTGCTGGACACTGAGGAGGTGCTGAAGGAGGGGACTCCGCCCGCAGCTGCCCACTGCCTCAGGATCAAGGGACACACAGCTGCACTAATGCTACTTTTGAATTTCAATGAAGCAGGTAAGTTCCTGTGGCACTGAAGGCCTGGATTATGCGGCTGAAACCTTCTCCATCTGTAGCCTCACCCAGAGGGGCAGGAAAAGCATAGACAAAGGTTCCGTAAAGAGGAGAGATGAGTAAATAAGTATGCCTGGTGCACTCAAGCTGCCTGCCTTTTGTCTGTTCTTAATGGTTGTTTTCTGCCTTTTCCTGGCAGTTAGGAGATTCCTGAAAGAAAACAGAGTCAGCCACTATTTTTACTTATTTATTTTACTTGCCGTTTCAGGACCAAACCATTCCATCCACGTTGCATCTTGAGGCAACGCTTTTTAAAAATCTGTTGAATTTGCACTAACTCTTTTCCTAATTAGTAAAACTACTGCTATAGCAAATTGCATACTTTTCTCATTTTAAACTTTTATATTCTGCCCTTTCGTAAAGTTGTTTGTGGTACTCAACATTCTACTTTTTGTCTGCCTATTTTATTCTCTCATTTGAAAATGGATGACTAGCTATTTTATTAGATTTTTAACATTTCCTCAAAAAATTAAAGTTAGAAATACATGTACAGGGGCTGGAGTGGGGGCTCACTGGTTACAGCGCTTGCCTGGCGTGCGCAGAGATGCAGGTTTGAACCCCAGCACCACATACACAACAGAGTGTCGGAGCAACTAAAGCCACATGAAAATCTAAATGAAATTGGCTCTCTCATTCTCTTCCTCTCACTATCCCTCTCTCTTTCAAAAAAAGAAAAAGAAATACACGTTCAGTTTCTGTTTGTGTTCTCGAGACCGTACATGTTGCAAGTTACTGATCATTCTACTATGATATTTTCACAATTACCTACTTTTCCCCTTTTGTACCGGGGTTATTAGTAACGAGCTTAATGATTTCCAACTCTATGAAAACTTTTCTCTGTTGCTGGTGGCTTTGAGCCTGAGTGATGCTGGCTGCACAGCGGGAGCCAATTCTTCTGTTGTTGTATTCATGGCCCACAAGCTCTGCGTTCATATTTATTGAAAAACATTTTGAAGACTTTTACATTGACCTTATTGTGTTATCCATGTCTTTCATATATTTCCTACCTTTTTCCTCTCCAATACCACTATACCAGTTCATTAAAGGACAGATTAAGATTTATATTCCTCCTATATACTCTATCTTGTTCATTCAATTACAAATTTCAAAGTTGAACTTTCAAATACAACTGTGTTAAAGACTTTCACACCTTCTGATCAATTGTTCTTTACCAGCATATGAAGTCATGTTTGGTGTCCTCTTATCTGTCCTTCCACTGGGGATAAAGAGAAATAAGCAGCTGAGGGAGGACTGTAATCAAAACCAGGAGGAAAGCTACAAGTCAGCATCCTCTTTTATGCATCTCATTTTAGTGTTTGCGTTTTGAGCCCAGGACTTCATTCATGCTAAGTGTGTTAATTACTGAGATACGGCCCAGTCCCTACTTACTTTACGATGTAGTTCTATCACAGTAAGAGAAAAGGTGCTTTAGAACAAAAAGCAAAATAAAGAAAACAATCCAGAAAGTTAGACTCAAAACTGCATAAGGTGATATGTCCCTCTCAAGCTCACACGAGCATGCGTGTGCACACACACACACACAAATCAGCATTGGAACAGAGGAAACAAACAACAAAATAATTAATACTTTAAATCCAGTGAGTATTCATGTAAATGCAGATATAAGAACTATCATGGAGTGGAAGTTCAAATGCTCAAGGTAACATTAGATGAAATGAAAGGGAAAGGCAAAGCAGAAGCCCCATCACTCTTGGAACAATGTTGTAGAAAATAATGAATGTGAATCAGAAATAAAAGTGGATGGCAATGTGCCTGATGGAGGACATGAATAACTGGAAATATAGTATTGGAGATGGGAAACATACTTGAGGAGGCTGAACCAGGAAGAGTGCAAGTTCAAGCAATTTAGTGTGTATTGTCTCAAAATAAAACAGAAAAGGATTATGGATGACTCAGTAGTAGAGGGCTTGTGTATGGTGCAAGAAGCTGTGGGTTCAATACCCATTACTGCAAGAGGAAAAAAAAGTAATTAAAAAAAGAGAAGATACCATTAAACAGCTAAGAAAATTAAGCAATTAAGGATGTCATTGAGAGAATCAGAAAGTAATAGGTTTGGAAATATGTCAAGAGGGCCCAACAGAGGTACAATTGCAGTCCTTGTCCTGCCTCTACTGCCCTTTCCTGTGTTCGAGGAAAACAAATCAGTGGAATAGATAATATTTTATATTCTAAGGAGCACACCGAATACGTTTTCTTGAAATAGAATAAAGCATGAATTTGCTTATTGGGGGAGGGGCCAATCATATTCCTGGAAATTATGGCTCAGAAATATTAATTCTAAGACATATTGTAATAGAATATTGAATCTTTAAAACTATGAAGTCCATGCCATGTTTAAGGAAAGAGCACCAAGTTACTCTAAGGCATTTTACCACATGTGAAAATGAAAAAAGGAAGCTTGAAGCAGGGATTATGTATCAATAAAAATATATATTCTCACACTATAGTATTTTTAGCATAGAAAATGAGGAATATATTATTATTGAGTGAAAGAATGCATTTTTAGCTTTAAAATATAAAGTAATGTAAAAGAATATTCATTATGATATATTGTATAACAAGGGAGGTAAAAAAATAATGTATTCTTTGGGGGCTGGAGCAGTGGCTCAGTGGTTGAAGTGCTTGGCTGGCACACATGAGGATCCAGGTTCAAGCCCAGCACCACTTATACAACTAGGTGTCAGAGAAACAAAGATCTCATGGAAAAATAAATAAAAAATTGATTCTCTTTTTCTCTCACTCTCTCTCATTCTCTCCTTGTCTCTTAAAAAAATGTACCTTTTATCTTTGCAAAAACAACCACTGGGTGTGTAAACTCAATGAAAATTGAAACAGCTATTTATAGGTTTGGGTAAATTTTTAAATTTTCTTGACATTTAAATTAAATCAGTGTTTTACATATTAATAGATGAAATAAGCTTTTGAAAAAGAATCATTAATCATTCTATTTAAAGAAAGCAGGTAAACATAATTGTATTAGACAGCTAAATAAATACACAGAAGATAACTCAAATTATTCTTAACACAATTCTGATAGTACATGCTCAGTGGAACATATCTCCAGGAACAAAGGTGTTGCAACAAAATCTTAAATTTCCCTCTGTGGCTCCAGCTTTAATGATGACAATGGCAGTATAATTTTGACTCTTCTATCTGTAGACTGTAAGAGAAATAAAGAAGCAAACATTTCAATGATAATATGAACAAGAATTTCAATGTAAGATAAAAGAGAGAAAAACAGAAAATCGGGAAAGCTAAGAAAATTGTATTATAATGTTAACTTTGGCTTGGAAAGGTGACTGTGTAGTTTATTTTGAAAACGCGCACTGCCCCAGCTTGTCCCTGGAGACAAGTCTGAAAACTGTGACCCTGCGGTGACAGGCACCTGTCTGGTTCCAGTCAACCCAGCAGAATCCTCCCATGAAGACCAACTTCACTGTGCAACAGGAGGTTCAGCACGCTCAAAGGAGAACCTGGGCTTGCTCCAAAGACACGAGGGTGGCAGGAGGGAGTTCCACCTGCTGCGCACATCAGTGTCAACCAAAAGGGTCACTGCAATTGAGCATAGTTATGTGGGGGGCAAAAAAATAAACCCTGGGAATCATCAAATAAATGCAGGGCAGAAAAACCAAACTCATCAGGCCACCACTGTGGATGACTTGCGCATGAACCCACTGTTGGCAGAATTTTAAACAGAAGGGCTCCATTCCTTCCTCAATCATTTTAGGGGGAGTATAGATAACCCCAGTGACGACGGAAGTGTTCTCTTCATCTTAGTGCCAATTAACAGATATAAAAGTGATGTGATTAAGAATCACTTTGCAACCCTGCAGTGGAGTTGTCACCAGCGGACATTGAATACCGGAGATGAAAGGTTGTCACCACCTCAGCCAAGTGATTAGATTCAGCCTCACTAACAACACAGCCACCTGACAGGAGGCATCTCCTGACTGCCGAAATGTCAAGGGCCTAACATCACACAGAAGCGCTCCTTGCTAAAAATACTCACCGTGAGCGCAGCCCTGACCTTCAGTTTATATGGCACACGGAGCTGGGCGGCAACCCAGTGAAATCACGGCAAATCCAGCAGACAGACCCGGAGTGAGGGGCTTGCATATATAATTGCCGCGGTCTCTTTAAAAGTCAGTGGCACGGTGAACAATTTAAAATGACACAGAGGAGGTGGAACGCTCTGAATTTTAAAAATAAGGAGACAGAGCAACGGAATGCATACACACATCTGAGTTTGATAAAACCAGGTTAAAATGTTTCAGAAAAAAAAAAAAACTAGGGACAATTTAGAAACAGTCTGACCCAAAGTGAGATTAGAGAATTGTTGTTATTTTACATGGTATGATAATGGCATGCTCGTTATATGTGGTTTGGCAAAGCGCTATTTATTATATACCTCTTTATATCTCCTATTTATCTACCTTTTATCTACCTATTTATGTATATATGTATCTATCTAATCTTTCTAAACTTAGAGATAGCTGGAGATAGAGTCAGATAAAATTTTTTTAAAAAGCTAAGAATAAAAAATATAGCAGAATATTTGTTCTTGAATTGAGGTAATTGTTATATATTAGTTTTTTACTTATTTGGTTTTTAAATGATTTATAATGAAAATGAAAATTACATGTAAAAGATCTTTTAAGTTCAGAATATAATTTTAGGCCTAATTAAATGTAATTTTAAAAGAGTTGGTATTTTCAAGTGTTTTCTAGGGCTTTAAGATCATTCAAATTTGAAATACAATTACATGGAAAGTTGTTTTTTCATTTCAAGTTAAGATAGCAGCAATCACCGTGTTTTAAGATTTGACTGGGTCACAGTTTTTTTACGTCACTTAATAAATTTGTGAATAAGCCATTCAAAAGTTCTTTTAGAATTCAACAACTTTATAATTCTTGTTATGGACTCCAGAAAATAACAAATTCACCTGCCTTCAACAGTTTTTTTCTTGTACAGATTTCGAGTCCTCTTTGGCCTGGCTCTTTAGTCCTTGAAGTAAATTCATCTTTTTTCCATCTGGATACAATTCCTTCCAGAAGTGTTGTCTCCCAGTGTTTGTCAAAGCGCACTCCTGGAATAAAATTAACTCATGTGCCTGGGTGTGCGTGCATGTGTGCATGCTCATGTGTGCACATGTGCATGGGGGACAGGTTCCACTTCTGACATTTGAGTGTGAGCTGGTCCCCTTCTCCCAGCTTATGACAGTGAATGACACTGGCTGCTCCTGCGCTGGCCAACCCACAGCACAGAGAGCCGTGTTCTTCCTGCCTCTCCTTGGGGTCTCTGGTTGTGGTCATGTAATCAGAAACACTTACATTTTGTAGGTGAAGGCAGCTGAGATCCCGTGGAACAGTGGAACTGACATTAATAGCATTAAATGTCAGAACTCTTGACAAGCTGATGCAAATGAGCACCTTACTAAGCAAGCAAAGAAAGAAAAAAAGACAAGGGTCTGTTCAGCCAAGATGGAAACCAGGAATATACTTTTCGGGATCTCCGCTACATTCCTTCAGGCACAAATTAGTCACCTTTTCCATCTGCAATCATGGCACTGTGCCCTGCACAGCGTTTTGCTATCCAGAACCAGTTAAATGCTTTTTTATTTGTGTCTTTCCTTTTGGATTTTGCCCCCACTTTTCCATAATCTTGCATTTTTTCTTCCAAGCTAACGTGATTGACAGGCAGAAAGGACAGGCTAAACACTCCCAGGCCCCTGCCCTCCTTCTTATTCCTCAGAAGCATAACAAAGGTGCTTTCAGCCCCAAGTGAAGCAAGCCCCAGCCTCCTCCCTGCTTCAGGGCAGATTTAGCAGGCGCCTCCTCCTCTCCAGACCTTGTCGGGGTGGCCACCGTTTAGAAAGGTGCACAGTTCCTTGGAAGGATTAGATGATAAAACACAACTCAATCCTTCATAAAAGAGGCAGAAGTTATGCAGGGAGGGAGATGTCAGATGTGTGGGAGCAATCGGACAAGAGTAGGGCAGACAAAAAGCGGGGGAAGATCGGCCTCTGGGTCCTGGAGGGAAGGCGGAGACACCAGACAGAGGGAGACCTAAGCAGTGGGGCAACTGTAAGGTTGGAGCTTGTCTATATGCTTTCAGAAGTTCCAGCGCAGGAGGGAGACAAAGACAGTCGTCATTTGCCACCTTGTAAAGAAGGAAATTAAAACTCGAGGCCTGAAGGAGCTCCATCCAGAGTGTGCAGAGGGAGAACTGCATGCCACCTCCTGTGTGCCCAACCCCTACTTGCCTAGCGCCCTGGTCCCCACCTGCTATGTGCTTCCCCACCCCTGTGCCCCTCCACCATGCCCAACCCCTGCAGAGCCCACAGACGCTCTGGGATGTTCAACAGGGCTCCTGAGGATTAGCACAGGCTGCTCACATGCCAGAGGGGAGGAGAAGGATGCCCTGAGGGGCCCTTGATTTACCTGCTTACCTGTGCTCACACCTATGCTCAATGTGAAGGCCTCACAGTGCTGAGCTCTGCGTAGATCTGTGGATGGCCCATGCAATCTCAGCTAAGAGCTGTTCCTCTCTTGCTCAGTCTCTTGCTCTGATCTTGCTCACCCTAACAGCATATAGCAGAAATGCTTTCTTCCTTCTCAGAATAATAATAAACAGAGCAACCCATGTACAATGTTCCTACAGATGCTATGATGAAAAACAATTTCAAACCTTTCCAGGATCTCATAAGCAGTCGCCAAAGCCTTATCCAACCGATTTCTCCCCAAAGAACATTTACTTGGATAAAATGGATGCATTTTTAGTGTTTACTAAAGACAGGGCCAGAAAGAAAAGATAGAAACTGGGAATCCCTTGTTCAGCGCAGGGAAATGTGGATAGTGAACGGTGGCTGTGGGTGCTAGGAGGCTGGGGCTTCCTCAACAGCAGTGGAGCTGACACAGAGCAGGTTGAAACACCAGCCACTCTTCTCCCACACCCAGGTTAAGTGCAAGTTTGAATTGGGTCACAACTAGGAAAGTATACGTGTTATTACGGTGCAGAAGCCACATGAGAGGAGAGACCACGCCGAAACTGACTGGTCATGATTTCAAAAGTTGCTTCTAGAAGCTGGTTTGAGGTGGGGCACCTGTATGAACTAAGCCGAGGTTCTCACACACAGATTCATAAGCACGTGCAGCTGTGGGCAGGTGTGTGCATGACGCTGTAGTCCTCAAAGTGGTGCAAAGCCACTGACCGCCATGGCGACACGCACACCCAGCACCTAGGCCTGCTTCTCAAAACACCATTCTCCAACAGGACGACTCAAGGCCTTTCAAGAACAATGATAGATAGCTCAGTGGCCAAGGCCCCGAACAGAACACAGGAAAATGAGCCTGGAGGAAGTGCTAAGAAAGAAAAAGAAAGGAAGGAAGGAAGACAGGAAGGAAGGAAGACAGGAAGACAGGAAGGAAGGAAGACAGGAAGGAAGGAAGGAAGGAAGGCAGGAAGACAGGAAGGAAGGAAGGAAGGAAGGAAGGCAGGAAGACAGGAAGGAAGGAAGGAAGACAGGAAGGAAGGAAGGAAGGCAGGAAGACAGGAAGGAAGGAAGGAAGGCAGGAAGACAGGAAGACAGGAAGGAAGGAAGGAAAGTTCCAAAGGCTCAGGATCCCACCTGCTGCAGCGGCCAAAGCTGAAACAAGAAACCGAGTTCAGGCACACGAGGTACAGTCCCCAGGAGAGGATCTTCGCGGCTAATCTTTGGAAGGAGTGGATCCACCCCTCAGGCTACTGCCCTGCATGTGAGGTCCCCCAGACACCTGCACCAAGTGGCAGAACAAGGCCCGCCAGGGTGGAAGGACCTGGATACACCATAGCTGGGAGGGGTGACAGGAAGACCAGAGGAGGCTCCAGGAGGCTGTGAGCTGCAGGGAGAGCAAGCGAGCAGGCTCAGACGCTCTCCTCTGAGTTAGAACAGCGCTTTTAAAGTCAAGATCTGCCTTGCTTTCTTTCTCTTTTTTTAACTAAAATACTCGCTCTGACACACATTTGATTTTGATGAGTGTTGGGCAACAAAAACAAATTCTCCAAACCTATAGGAAGGTGCTTCCGAAGCCCCATTCAACAGGTGGCAACTCAGCTGACGCTGTGGAGCCCCAGGCCGCAGGGTGCTGGGAGGCGCTGCACACCATGGAGTCCTCAGGAGTGAGGCACAGCACAGGCACACGCTGACCCACAGGGGCAGCAAGCGTGTGAAAGGCACGGATGCCAAGAGCCAGCACAAGTGGGAGGGGGACTGGTGCCTTTCAGGGGACCTGCAAAGGCCAAGCCAGGCAAAAGAGGAGAGAGGCGAGTTTTCCTGAAAGCTTGAGTGGGTGGAGACCCATTTCCTCCCTCCCCTTGTCTCCTCCTGAGGTTCCCAGTCAAGGACAAAAGGGCTTGCAGTTCAATAACCACCTCACTCTGGGATCCAAGGGTGGCTCTTTCCTCAGAGATTTTCCTGGGTTTAATTGTGGAAGTTCAAGGTATTTAAATCACTGTGTCCGAAAAACTGCAAGGAGAAGCTGCCAGGTGCAGCTGAGCCAGGTGGCCCTTGAGGCCTCTGCAGACCAGGGCACTGCTGTGTGGCCCTGTGCTCAGGGTCAGCTGTACGCAGAACCACTCTGCTTCAGAGTGCACTTGGTGACGGTTCTATCAGCTCCAAGGTCATAAAAGTGTTGAGTGGGGGACATGTCACGCATGTTTGAAAACAAGGACATATCAACAGCCGTCCAATGCTTGCCCAGTGCTACATGCGACACAGCACACACAAGTCAACTGAGGTTCATTCAAACCTACGTGACAAGCTGAGCTTCAGCGTTCACTTCAGCCTGGACAGGACTCCTCCGAGCTTACCACCCAATGGCAGTTCCCAATTTTCAATCACATGTGACCTTTTGTGTGGTGACAAATGAGCGTCCTGTGGGATTGTGTGATGGAATCTGAGTCTGTGAGGACTGATTTCCTGTTTTCTGCTGGTCCCCATGAGAGTCCTTCACTGCTCTGATGACACAGCTTGAAGGTGCCACAGTTCCCAAAACAGAACTTGGAAGACTGGAAGTTGCCTAAATAGGCCAGCGTGCCACTGATGATTTCAAGTCAACCCATCCTCCACTCCCAAGCACTCACACAGCTGTGTCCCTTGGCACCAAAGAGAGGAGCCCCATGTGGAGAACTTGGTGTCTTTTACCTCAAGGGCAGAGACCAGGGTCTGGAAGCCAGGGGAAGGGACCGCTCTGTACCCCCACTAAGCAGTTGAAGGATGCAGTTTCAACCAGGAACCGGAAGAGGCACAAATCCCCTCTTTCCTGCAGGGATCCTTTCTTCCTGATGGTGAATAGAGAGCTAGGTAATTAAATTCCAAATAAAATGAGATTTAGACAAATTTGTAACCAGAATTTTGGGAGAGGAGATTTATCTTCTTCTCGTTGTTCTAGATTATTTTTTCTGAACCCGTTTAAAATATTGTCCCATCCTCCTCTTCCTGGAGAATGAAAGGCAACAGGCCTTGGCTCCATGTAAACTCTGTGACCACCCCTTGGAGCTGTGGGACGAGATGTGTGAGTGTGTCACAGAGGGAAGTAGGAAGTACTTCCCACAGTAGGACGTTCTGCGGGATGAGGGTTTAGTGCCACCAGCGCTAGCCTGGGGACATGCACAGGAGTTGTTAACATCAGCCCAGGGGTTAGCAGAAGGACTCCAGAGGCCCCTCGTCCAAAAGGAGCGCTGAAGGCAGGTGGGTTTGCGCTGTGCCTGGTGGCAGCAATTACCGAATGGCAGCCTAGAGCATGCCAGGGGCATCCATCAAAGCCACAGCCACTCACTTCCTGAAACAAGTTGTAGTGTCTGTTTATCATAGAGTCTAATTCCCCAACGGAGGGAACAAAGGCAAGTATCAAAACAGAGCAGATTTTTTTGACACTAGGAAGTGAAGCAAGGGACTAACCTCTCTCAATCCCTCTTTGTTAAAATAAACTCTCGCTTTCGCAGCTCATTCCAGATGTCAGTCAAACCCCACAGTTAGCACCGAATAGCACCTGTGACGGAGCCCACAAAGGAAACAGAGCTGAAGACCAGGGAAGCGATTCCAGGTGACGAAGCCTTGGAACAGAGATGGCTGCTGCCGGAGGGAGATGCAGGGACTCTGGAGCAGGAGCAGCCACTGGCCGGCCCCGGGTCTTCTGTTGGTCGCTGTAGTCAGTAGACTCTGCTTCAGCCTATGCTCGTGAGTGAATGGTGGGGTTCTTTCCCAAAGGGTTCATCTGCTTTCCCAGGTGAAAGAACACTATGCGTTTCCTAGAATCATGCTTTACCGATTTGGAAAGCTGGCACCTAGCCATGCTCGCCCGATGGATCTTGTGCTGGGTCCCACGAGGAAACCTCATGAGTAGTCAATGAAGAAGCCAGCTTTCCCCTCGAGCTGTCTGTGGTCCGTATCTTGGAGCACGGGAGAGCACGGCACAGTACCCTTGACACAGTCCCAGGGTGGGGGCGGATATTCCTGGAATTGGTACTGAGGTAGGCAGGGTTTCTGAGCTCACAGGCTTGGCAGTGCCCTGTGGAGTGATCTCCCCACGAAAGTGCTCAGCAAGACGGACACCGCCCTTGTTTAGTCTCGGGTCCAGAGAAAGAGCATTCTGAGCGCACTCAACTACTCCTGTCTGGGTGGTCACATCTCTTAGAAAGTTAAAGAATAAGTCAAGGGCTGACTGTTTTCCCTCATTGGTGGAGGTTGGAACTAAACCCAGGCTTGGGTGAAAGGTAGTCAGACTTATGTATTAGACCCAGCAAAGGCCGAGACGCACATAATCTAGGGGAGCCAGAGACATGTAGGGGGAACGAGGAGGATAGGGGGAGGAAGAGGGAGGGAAGATAGGGAAGGATCTAGGGAGGCAATCAACAACGTAACATACTCTTTACCACCCCCCGTGAGAATCCAAATAATACCTAAACATTTAATTCAGGAAAATTCTGGAAAATTTGCAGTCATATATGGACATTTATATCCCTTATAGGGGCAAAATATAGAAGAATCAAGAGACTGGGGTATGGGCAATGTGGGGGTAACTATGGTTTAGGATCCAATGCATATCATGTTGTTACTTTATACACATTGATGATTGTATAAAATCAGCCCCTTAATAAAAATTTTTAAAAATTTAGAAAAAGACTAGAGCTGAAGGCTTTCTGATGGGATCACAAACACCAGAGACACAGTTATGAAAACTCATGGTTCCTGCACCCCAAAGCCAAGCACACCTGGCTAGGTGTGCTGGCCCTCGCTGGCTCCCACGATGAACCTCACCAACCTCTCTGTCCTGCTTCCTCATCTTCAGCCAGCAGTGGCCACGTGGCCCCCACCGCTCTCCTGTCTGCCGGAACAGAGTGAGCCACAAGACCCGTACTGAGTGCCACTCAAGCAAGCACAGGCAGGGACATTGGTTGGACCCAAACCATGATGATTTGTGATCAGCATTACACCAGCAAAGGCACTTAGAGGGCTGTCCCTGTCATCTCTCCAACCTCAGGGATTCACGCAGCACAACTGGGAAGCCTGTGTCTACCACGTGGAGATGTGGGGCTTAGAGAGGTCCCAAGTACTGTGTGGGCTGTCAACCTGCCTTCCCGGTTAACCCTGCTTGACTGAGGCTGTGCACACTCCAAGGCCTGCAAGCTGCCTTGCCCCGTCACAACACCAGATGATTGCGCACCTAGGGTGGAGGAACTCTCTTCACTTTTCAGGTATAATATATGTCAATTCTGTGGACAGAGACAGAGAGGGGGGCCACAGGTGCATGGCACCCCTTTGTGACTATTCTAACATATTTGATATATATTCTCACATTTGAGAATATATCAGGGGTGTTTGTAAAGTGTGTTTAAAACTCGACTCTGACACCCTGGCAGTCTTGACACTAGCATGCAGGCCTCCTCTCTGTGGGAAGAAAGAACAGACCACCTAAGAAAGTCCCGGGACAGCAGAGGATGCCCCCCACACAACTCCTCTCTACCAGTCTCCTGGGCACCCAGCTCTTCTCACCCATGCAACATGTGACACCTTGGCTTGTGAAATACTGAGCCCTTCTAGAAGGACAGTGTGCTTTAAGACCATCGGCTGCAGGAAAGGACCCTGCATGGTTTCCATTCCTGTGGTCCTGTGGTGGTTCAAGCCGGGAGGGAGAGGAGCGCCCTCCTGGATTCACGTTAGTGAAAGCAAGACAGCACTTGTATGCAGCTCAGTGGAACCCCTGATTCACACCATCACGGCCACCTGTCCCTGAACAGCCACCTCTTCAGGGCCCTGCGTGTTTAGCAACTTTCTGGTATTTCCATGTTTTGCTGTTCAGCACTCTGGCAATTTAAGAAAGAATAGAAGTGTCATGAAATGCATGAAATATTGGTTAATGGTTTTTTAAAAAGGCCTGATGATCTAGAAGTGTGTAATACTCTGAAATCTCCGGGCTGTGGTGTGGGGACAGCACCTGGTGGGATACCCTCTCCTCCCTCATTCATGGTGATCATCAGAAGGCTCAGAAGTGCTCCATGCTGTAAGATTTATGTTTTCTTTTCTGTCAAAGTTAAAGACTGTAATGCAGTAGAGCCTACCTTCATTTTTAGATCCCCCAACCCCTTTTAGATTCCAACTCCTCTCCTGTGTACATCCATCTCTTTCTGGGGACCCCTGCTAATACCTGCCCATCTTTTTCTGGTGATTTCTATGGACATATATCAACCTCTTTCCGGTGACCTCTACTGACACCTACCTCTTTCTGGTGACACCCCTTTCCCAGTCACCGCCTCCTTCTTCTCTGTACCTGCCTTTACCTTACCTTAGCCAACTGCATAGATTGTGCAGTGAGCTCCTTCATCAGAGTGCGACAACATCATGTCAGGCTGGGAATAAATCCAGCACTTTCTTGTTTCTGTGTGCATTTGCCTTTTCACCATTTCACCAATGTAAAATTTCTGCTCACCCACCTCTGACCATGTGTTTATTTTATTGCACATCCGGTATTTCTAACAACGTTCACGGGGGTGGTGGCATCCTGCTGTAGGTTTTTTTCTCCAGGAGGGACAAAACCCAAGACACAAGCGGAAAGGTGTTGCCTGGAAATGGCAGCAGAGATACTGATGGGAGAAATCTGAGAGCCCAGGAAGGAGGACAATCAGAACAAGACTAAGTTACCACCCAATAGGAATGAAGACTGGCTTCTTGACTAGGAGGCACCAGGAAGGAAGTGGAATCATTGTCCCCTTAGCATAACAAATGTGCACAAAGAGAAGAGACTAAGATCACATAGAAAGAAAGGACTAACAGGAGAAAATGGGTTCTAACAGGTATTAGGTCTCACCCACTGAAAGCGACCCTGGGGCCAATGCAGAGGGACCTGGAAGTTCCATCATCAGTCCCATGTGTCCGTCCTTACTGCTGGGCCTGCCACCCTTGTGGAACACAGGGGACAGAGGGCACAACGGGTACCTGGCAGAGGTACCCAGGAGGCGTCCAGGAGACAGGCAAGCAGCTCACTTCCACACGCACCCACCCATCCACCTACACAGATGGCTTTGTGCCACCCTACGTTGTGCCAGTTCTCACCCTGACCCAGATGGCCTCCATCTAAGCCAAGAGACCAGCAAGGCTCAGGGCTGGGATGCTGAGGCTCCCTGGGGCCGTTTGTCATTTGTGCATCAGTGGAGGAGTGTGATTATGGGAGCCCCCTCCCCAGCTGTGCTACTTTGATGCTGGTCAGGGAGCAGTAATGAGCATCAAGACCACAATGGTGTCTCTGCCTGGTCTTCGCTCTTCTGCAGGCCCTTGAGGTTAAACTGAGTCCAGCAGCAGGGACTTGCTAGTGATTAAGGTGATCCTGGCCATGGTGACCAGCCTTGTTATAAGGACCGATTTTAAAGAGCAGCCTCAGTGCACGCCCTTTGAACAGCTCCAGGTTCATAAATCATCACACTTTCCCAGCTGACACGACTCTTCCCATTTATCCCCAAACTACTTCGTGGTTCGGTAGTTAGCTTTCAAGCTGTCAAGAGAGCGCTGTCATTGCAAGTGACCCTGATCAAAGGGAAACGGCCGGGTGCCAGTGATCTGGTTCCGATTTGTTCCCAGGGAGAGAGTGTTTCTGGCCTGAGATCAGCCCCCCTGCACTTGGAGGCCAGGAGCAAGTAGCCTGGAGTGACCTCAGCAGATGGTGCCTACAGCCTCCCAGACACAACAGGAGGCAGGTCCTAGGGCAGCCTCAGTTTACAGTGAGGAGGCCGAGGTGCCTGTGAGTGAGCCACCTGACATCCATGACCCAGCTGAACATAGCCATGAGGCCAGGAAGCCGCATCTCACCTTTGTTGGGAATAGGATAACATGGAATTTAACCCAAAAGGAAAACAGAGGACATTTTATACTAAATTTGCTGCATCCGTTAGAAATAATCTTTTTTCTTGAACCAGAAAGTAATAAAACAACCAAGGACTTTAGAGATTGTCTAGCTCACAGTCTCTTACATCTCTGGGAGGATCAAGGCCCAGGGCTGCTAGGATCCTCATCCAAGGCCACAGGGGTGTGTGCTGTGCCAGGGGACTCTGGACCTCAGTATTCATGCCCATTTCAAGTGACCTGACCCAAGGGAGACCCCCAGGCCAGCCCAGGTCTTGGTGTGGTGACCTCTACCTCTTGCTGTATCACTGGCTGCCCTCTGCTGAGGGCTCAGATCCTTGCATGCTTCAGCAACAGGTGCTCCTAAACATGCTGGATGTAAGGAGAAAGGCGGTCAGAACGCTGCTGCTGACATGTGTGGACAGCACTCTGAGGCTGGGCATGTCATCCCCACAGATGTCCCGACCCGGCCCTGGGAGCCAGCGTCAGGATGCGTTCTCCTGACGAATGTTTACGGTGAAGTGCATCTAACCTGACACAGCTTCCTGCAATAACTGTGCCTTGTCTGGCTGGAGAAGGAAGCTACAAAATCAACACCCTCTTTCTTGGGCTATGAATACTGAAAGGATAAAGAGAAAGAATCTTCACCATCTTGCAAGAAAGGGTAGAATGCTGCTGTATGTGATGAAGTCTCAGACCCAGCAATGTCTCTTTCCAGACAGAGCTTTAATTCAAACACGCTGTGTCAGACTTCAGGATCCGTAGCTGGAGTCTGAAATTGCAATCAAATGGCACAGTCTTCATCCCTGCCTTTCACTGATTGAAATATTGAAGGACCCGCAGCACGAGCCCTGAGCTCCTTTAGGCCCCAAGAGGAGCTGAAGGCAGCAGGTCCTGATTCCTTGTATCAATGGAGGACTTTGGCAAACACAGCGAGCTACCACACACCCTTGCTAGGCTTCATTGTGGGAATACATATCGCTTTCTTGTGTTTTGAACATGTATTTGGCTTCTTGGTTCTGTTAGATACTAGTAAGGCAACAAAGAGTGACCTCCCCCTTCCAGAGCCTCCAAAGCCATCCTCATTTTGCAGTCCCAACCTGGCCTGAGGACCCTGCTGAAGATAGAGCTGAACTGGAGTTTGCTCCAGTGTAAGCTGTCACCTTAAGATGCTTTCCACCAAGTCACCACATGCACGGGCATGAGTGCCCACACACACATGCACACACAGAGACTGGACAGTCCTGCAGAGAGAGTGAGCCACCATCTCCTTGGTCCTGTGATGGTGGAGGGGGAGGACTGCTATTCCGAGTGACTCTTCCAGCTCTGAGCTGCAGGATCCCGAGACGGAAGTATAAGTGGAGGTGTCACCCAAGTTAATTCCATCATCCAGACAGGTGTGTCCCCAGGAGCACCTGGGGTCTTGCTTTTGCCAGGACTGTGTGTGCCTTAGCAGCTTGTCACTCTGAAACACCTGGATGACAGTGTGACCCGCTGGGCCCTCGCTGGGCCTTATAGCTCTGCTGGCCCCTTCTCCGCATTGGAGGGAGCTCCTCTTTCCCTGGCTTCTCAAGTCCAGGCACAGGCTCTCCCCAACTCCACCTCTGCTGCTCTTGTGGAGTAGCAGTAAGGGGAGGAGGTTGGCTGCAGATCGAGATCCTGCCTCTTTTCTCCTGGAGAACAGGCACTTCCTCACTGTGGGAGTGTCCCCGGGTGCTGGAGCCCACAGACTTGGAGGACTCTCATGATACTCTGAGACTGTGACCTCCGTGTGCCCTGTAACTAGAACAGTAACTTAGTTAAAGGGTCTTTCTGCGACCTAGAGCTGTACACACTGAGATTATTAAAAGACGGAGTGACGCAGTCACAGAGTTCCGGAGCCACAGGAGCACAGGGTTTCCACATCAGAAAGTTGAGGTCAGGATCCTAATCCACTTAGGGTCACCTGGACCAGGGCTGGTCTAGACGTGGCTCATTCCCGATGTGAGTGGGGAGATGTGGGCACTTCTCAGCAGCCTGATTCGAAGCTACAGAGCAGTGCAGACTTCTCCCTGTAAAGGGCTGGTGCTGGCCCAGGTTGCTGCTCATTCGAGGCCCCAGGAGCTCTGTGGACAGGCTGATGCTTGTGGCTCATGAACTGGAAGACCTCAGTATCCCCCATCCCTTGCTAAAATTTGGTTCTCTAAAGTATGCTGTAAACTCATGTGTCACAGGCATGGCCCCCAGTGGGGGGCTACTGGGAGCTGGTGAGTGCTTTAAGAGGCAGGACCTCAGCTATTGAAGGGGCTTGTGGGGACCCATGCCCTCCTCACTCTCCTGCTTTCTGGAAATGAGGTGAGTGGTTTTGGGTCACCATGCGCTCCCACGTGCTCCCACAGGAAGAGCTGCCTCGGCACAGGCCCATAGCACGGGTCCAATTGAGCGTGGGCTGGAACCTCTCAACTGTGGGCAAGAATGACCTTTTCCTCCTTGTAGGTTACTTTCCTGAGATTTTGTTGTAGTGGTGGAAAGCTGACAGGCCACCCCTGTGTGTGCTCACCTGTGTACCCAGTCAGTCACAAAGGCATGCCCGTCTCAACACAGCCCTGGCTAAGAAGACCGCAAGCACAGCTCGTGGCTGCGGTTCCAGCAGAGATGTTGACCTCAGCAGAGCCCAGGGAGGAACAACCATGGGCGATCTGTATTTGGACACGCTGACACCCACACACGTATGCTTACATATGGTCACGCATAACAGATACGCATGCGTATTTACAGATATATCTATAATAGAGGGGGCTTGCAAGGAACTGAAGCTCCGCAGGCTGCTTATTCAAGCCTGAAAGCCACTGGGCACAGAGGAGCGTGTGGTCCACAGTGGGGACTTCATCTCCAGGGAAACCTCAGCTCTTCAGTCCTCTCAAGTGACCGCATCAGGCCCATCACACTATCTAGGGTTATCTCCTTCAGTGGAGATGCTGCGTACATCGCCGTCACAGCAATGCCTGGACTGAGAAATGTAGCCAAGTTGACAGAGAACTGACCGTCCATTCTCAGCTGCTCCAGTTCAGGAATCTGCTGGGAGAGCTGTCCAGATGGAAGCAGGGGAGGGCTGAGGGAGGATGTGTCCCAGGAAGCAGGTTTGTAAGCCATGCCCCAGCAAAATTTCTGCTCACGGAAGAGGATGGTGGCTGGTGGGGACTTTCACTGCACAACCCAGATCCATACAGCAAGCAGACATGGGTGGGAAGCACCCAAGGGACATGGAAATGGGGAGAGCTTTCTCAAATGCTAGATTTAGTACATGTCAATCAGCACCTTGAAGCCCGCCTACCCTGCAAGTGTGCAAGTGCACATGCAGCCAAGCTTGATGTTGGTGTGCATGGATCGAGTGCTTCTCTGTGACAAGGGACAGGTGCAGGGGCAGTGTCAGCCTCAGGACAGAGGGCAGGTGGGTGCGGCAGACACTCCTGCACCGACAAGCGCTCCAGAGAAGCAAGTGTCTTGATTTCTTCCACTTCCTCAGCCGGCTCGAGTCCGTGCTCTGCTCCGCAGGCTCTCAGCTTCCTGGGCACAGCCACTGGTGTCCTGAAGGATGGTCCCTTTCTATGCGGACGGGTGCAAAGCCGGTTCTCCTCCGACAATCCTGTCACCTGTTTGCGCTTCCTGAAGGGAACTCCATTAAGCTGGTACTGAGTGAGAGGGGAAGGAGCTTCCCGAAAGCACCGCACAGCTCAGCCAGGACTACAGTGGGCGAGGAATCCCTGAGTCCACGCAGGGCAGGGCACAGAACTCCTGCTGAGACAGTCACCGTGGGGAGGCATGGCACGTCCAAAATTGGCCTCTGTAAGTGCCACTGACTGTTACCTGGAAAGGATCTTACTGCTTTTCCAGCTCCAATTCCTCTTTTGTAATTGGAAGGCTGTGTATGTGTGTACATTGTTGCCATTACAGTAGCATATGTAAAATCATGTAAATGTATATATATATGTAAAATCACCAACACTGCCATTTAATCTCTGAAGGATTTCTGAGGCACGTTATTGACAAAATTCTGTAAGACTTGGATTGAGAATCAATACATTCAGAGACAAAGTCTACACCAGAACATTGGAAAAATCTTAAACACACAGTGCTTGATTTGAGGCTGGTGGTAAGGGTGGCAATAGCCACACCTCTGGGTGACTGTGACCTTAGTGGATCACCCATCAGGGATGCTGGAAGGGAATCGTGCTTCCTTGCTGCTAGTGTCCTGTTGGAGGGACAGAAGGCAGGGAAGAGATTGCTAACCTGGCCCTTTCATTTGGGGAGCTGACAGTGGAGGAGGAAGTCACTTGCCGCCTAAATGGCAGGGAGGGCATCCACTGTCCCCAGGAAGCCCCCGTGCTGCCTAGTGATCTCCAGTGTGGATGGCAATGTGGGAGAGGCCCCACCCGAGCTCCAGCCTCACATTAGAGGCAGCAAGGGTGGCTCAGAGAAGTGCCCTCTGTGTCCCTTTGTCTTCCTGCTTCCTGTCTCTGAATGAGTGCTGAGCCCCTCCTCTCCTAAATCGAGGTCTGTAGCTGTGCTAGGAACCTCATGTTCTCCTCTCACCTCTCAGATTTTATTCTAGGTTAAAAACTGTCTTCTGCTTTTTAATGCTGTTTTTATAAACAAAATCCACACCCAAAAATACCCATAACGCATGTGCAGCATTATTCTAAGTCCTGGGTTACCTGATTTTCAAACATGAATTCAAGCCTTACCTTCTGCCTTCTCGTTCCTGTACCACACATTTTTTGCTCTACTAAGAAGGTGAGCATGTCCCAGGTGGGCCCAGCTCTCTGCTCAGGCCCTCCGTTCCTCTGCCAGCCTGGAAAGCTGACAACCTGGCCAACTCCTCCTCATTTTTCCTTTAAGAAGCCTTCCCTCAGCTTCGTTCCAGAATCCCCGATTGCCAGCCTCCTTCTCCGTGTTTTCCTCTGCTTGGGCTTCTGGAGCCCTCAGGACAGGATTCACCAGCATGCCATTAATTACGCCATCTTGTGACTGCCCTGCCACTTCCCTCGACCCTGATGCATCACGCACCACTCTGGGGCAGGAACCGCGCTCCTCATTTCTCAGTCTGCAAACCCTGCTCGAGTCCAAGAACAACGCCCTGTACACGTGTCTGCTGAGTGGTGGAACAGGTGACCGATGGACACACAAACGACCTGGACAAGAATTTTAAACACCAGCTGTGAGCTGCTCAGCACCCAGAGGCGTTTCTAGACTCCCAAGATAAGCTGGGTGCTCAGCTGTCAGATGCCACCAATATGCCCTGCTGTGTGAGTCCCCTCTCCAGGACAGGACAGGGCTCTGCACACTGCACCCACACACTGAGGACATGGCTTTCAGAGAGTGCAAACACATCCTTCTTGAAGTTGGAAGTGTCTCTGAAGGAAAAAGGCAGGCTGGGTGCAGCCCTTGGGTCCCCAGGAAGTTGAGTCTGGCAGCAGCTGCCCAGCACAACCAAGGGGGCAGCCTCAGCCTGGAAGATCCAGCACGTGTCTACCCTGGGTTTTGTTTGTTTGTTTGTTGTTTTGGAAAGTAACCATTTTATCAGGCTTTTCCCCAAGACTTCTACTTGACAGCGACTTAGAATTAGCATTCTGTCATTGATTCATCTTCTCAAGGGCTAGGAAGTGTCTTGGAGATTGATTATATTATTCCATCAGAGTGAAACACAACCAAAATGTGTGGCAAATTATTATTTATTAAGTTCTAAAGATTCTAATTTTACAGGAGTTTAAAAATTGTAGGGTGAATTTTTTTTTAGCTATTTTTTTAACGGGTGTGAAAATGGTCTTTCCTCAAACTTCCTTTTTTTAAACAATTGGAGCATGCCCAAGGACCATCATTAACCATGAAGAGGTGGGGTTGCCAGATGGCCACCTCTGAGGGACTTCCGTGTCTTGGTGGCACTCCATCTGCACCTGTAACAAGTTACTCATTACGTCAAGGACAAGGAAGAGTCAGAAGTGGACCCATGGGAGAAAGCTCCTATCTGAGTGGCATGATGCCACTCCTGCTGTGCCCAGGTCACTCTCAGCTGAATGCACTTGGACCCAGCTGCACTTATTAAACATGTTGCTATGGCAAGTAATAAATCTTCCCAGCAATGCCGTTTGGAAAGATACTCCTTTTGCAAAATAACATCATCTGCTTTGTGAAATAGATATTAAGAAAGCCTTTGCTCCACATCATGCAACGGTTATGAAAAGCTTTATCTTGGATGCTAAACGTTCCTAGTTGAGTGGGCTTTTGTTACCTGGCAAGCCCAGTTTCCAGACAGCTGTGGTCTGAATCTGGGAACTACACACCTGGAATGGACAGGGATGCCTGCGGCGTGTGTCCACTCCTCCTTGTGTTTGTGCCCTGCGGCTCCTCTCTAACTGCAGCCCAGGGTTGGCCTCACTGTGCTGCTGAAATGCAGGAGGTCCATACCTTTCTGAGACTGGCAGTGTGCCTGAGCCCTGTGAATGACAGCGATGACATTAATAGCTGTTCCTTGCCAGGAATTCAAGCTCTGTGCATGTTTATCTCACCTAACCTATAATTTTCAAACTTCAGTTTTATTTCCAGATCTGATGTGAATTAGTTCTACAATTTTTAAGTTCAGTGCTATGATTCTACAATTTTTAAGTTCAGTGACTTGCTTAATATTATATAACCAGCAAGTAGCAGTTCTATCTCGCTCCTTCTCATTGCACTGGGTCACCTGCAGCTACCCCCACCTTCTATCCTGCTCCTTCTCCTTGCACTGGGTCACCAATGCTGTCTCCCATTTCATTTCCCATCACTGTGCTTTGAGCCTTCTCTCAATTTTTCTTGGATTAATCAGTTAAGTGTCCATTTGATTGATCTTTTGGTGTCATTGATTTTAGTTTTCATCAGTTCTTTATTTCATTTTTTCCCTCCTTCTTATTATTTCCCTTTTTTTGCTTCTTGCTCTCTCCTCTTTGTGATTTTGTGACATGGAACTTTTAGACATTTACCTGCTATCTCTCCATTTCTTTTTAAGATAGCGGCGTTTGTCACTACAGACTTTCTTCTGACACTGCCTCAGCTGTGTCCCATAAGCATTGCAAAGTTGCATCCTCATCTTCATTTCTCTTGAGTCAGATTCTGAGAACCGCAGGATTCCCCAGACCTCACTGAGGAGCGAGGGCAGGAGACTTTGCCAGCTGTGGGAGCTGCTCCCCAGCGCACTGGCCCCAGACGCTCTGGGAACCAAGGTCCACAGGCAGGAAATTACAGGCAAGGTCTTTAAGGGAGCACCATTCTTCTGGTCTCCCGAGGCACTCGTGCTATCAGAGCACGTACGTCTTTACCGTGTTCCTAGTGAGCGTGCGCATGCTCAGGTCCGCGTTCTCTGAGTCCAGGAGTCACTGGGCACCGTGCAGAGCTCCTCAGGTGCTAGTCCGCTCTGAGCTCGCATGTCAGTGCATGCGCCTGGCTTTCTTCTATGCAGTACCAGCACCTATTCACCTTTGCTGCTCATGAAGGGCAGCTTTGCACCCCAGGAATGTGACAGTGGGTCTCCCCACACCTGTCCTCAAAATCCACCAGGTGTCTTTGCTTCATATGTGCATTTATTCTCCATGTTAATTAAAACTCAATACAGAATAATACGAATTCCAATTTTCATCTCCAGGAAGGCAGGGCTAATTCTCTGAGGAGGCAAAGTTTGTACTGTGATGGATTCTGTGGAGACTGTCAACCCTGAAAGTTCACTTTCACAGAAGGTCACGGACTCAGATGCATTCGCAAAGAGAGAGGAGTGGATAGCCCAAGATTCCCACACAAGAGCAAGCATCTGAATCTACTTACCCAGTCTCCAGCTTAAAAAATGAAGGTGCAAACTAAACCCAAAGAAGCAGAAGGTAAGAAATAACAGAGATCATAGTGGAGACAAATGAGGTGGAGAATCGAAATACAATAGAAAAAGAGCAATGGAACTTGAACTTGTTTCTTTAAAAAGAGGAACCTGACGCATGGAGCTTCCAGCCTCTTATTAACTGTGTTCCTCCAATATCTCCTGTTGTTTCAACAATGCTTAATAAGTTTAAATGCAATAAGCTAAATATGACCCCACACTTCTGTTAACGTTTGCCTTCACATGACAAGGATTGTTAAATATTTTGATATAAAATATCCTTAGTATAGCGTCCTGTGCATTCATTTTCAAGCGGGTCCCCTGACACGGGTCTGCTGAGCTGTCAATTCCTGTGGCTGCCTTGGGCTACAGCTGGGGCCAGGGCCACTTTTCACAGAGTGCTGTCCTTACTGGGGAGAGGCAGGGAGCCCTGGTAACTTATGAACTTCACATTGTTGAGAATACAAGTCTTAGCATGAGACTCATAAAATCTTAGAGAGTCAAATAGAACTGAAAACTACTCCTCATCAGTTCAGTGAATAATTGATAATTAAGGTACCTTAGCTGTTGACCTCCATAGAACACTAAATTAGCACTCGCTTTTTGGTTGAACTTTTAAAAGCATGAGTTGAGGGAGATTCATCTGCAATTATAAGATCTAACGCAAAAAGTCCTACCTGGCCTTTACCAAGGTGCACAAGAATGACCTCTGAGAAAGCAATTACAAAGGTCCAGGGGAGGATGTCAACACTGGCGCCATCAGAGTGCAGGGTGCTTCCCACCCACCAGCCCCACCACAGTTGCACCTGCTTCTCTGGACTCTAGCGTCCTCGTCACCCTAACAACTGCTCACCTGCATCACAAGACTGCAATAGGAACAGAGCTAGAGTAGGAAGGCTTTAGTATTTTTTCGCTGAATAGCCCAGGGACCCAAGCGAGTTGCATCAGTAGCTCATTCTTTCTCGCTGAGTAGGGCTCCAGAGCAGGGGGTGCTACAGCCCATTTAATGAAGGGGCGGAGCACCTCTGAGTGTTCCTGGTTTTTGAAGATAACATCCCCGTACAGACTGTTGAGTGGCCACACCATTTTTTGGCTTTTTGGGGATAAATGTTGAAGGGAAAAATTATGAGGTCATATGATAATTTCATAGCTAGTTTTTTTTTTCAAAGGAAGAGAGGGACAGTAAGAGGGAGAGAAAGACAGGATTGGTTTTATTTAGTTTTTAACGTGGCTTTCATTGCTCTGACCCTTCGTCACGCATGCCAGGCAAGTGCTGAAATGACTGAGCCACCGCCCCAGCCCACATTCAGTTTTCCAACAGGGCTGAGCCGGTTTGCACCCCACGGCCGCGAGAGGGCGACCCCGTTTCTCTGCACTTTCCCCTGCTCTTCCCTAGGTCAGCGCTTGGCTTTTGCTTTGCTAGTTCCGATGGGTGCAGTGGTGACTCGGGGCCTTGGTCCTGCATCTTCCCTAGTCACTGATGGCGCTGAGCAAGGTCGGGTGCTGCCGGACACTCGAGTGTTCTCTGCTGTGAATTGTCTGTCTCTTCTGCTCACCTTCATTATCTTCCCGTGTTCATTCACCTCTGCTTACCCCAGTTTCTGGTTATCCTTTGCGGACAACAGAAGGAGTGGAGAAAAGCCCATCTATCCCGTCTTCACGGAGGTGATGGTGACACCCACCTTCTGTTAAGTGACTCAGCTCAGTCACATGCGATAGCGAAGGAATGAGGAAGAGGTTGGCACTGAACAAATATTGATGGGGCCTGGAGTCTGGCATCACATGCTGCCGGGGGTGCAGAGTGACCAGCATGGACACAGTGGCCTCCACAAGCCCACAGGCTGCTGGACACAGCCGTGAACAGGCAGGTGAGGCACCAGCCTGAGGACAAGGACACTTTTCCGAAGGATGCCTTCTATGGGATTGAGGGAAGACATCTTGGAGGAGGTGTTGCATAAACTCAGACCAGAGGGTGAGGAATGCTTGCTGGAAGAAACTGGGATCCGAAGGAGAACAGGAAGAGTGGTCTCCACAGGGACAGAGAGGACTCAGAGTCCTCCTGCCAAGATTTGTCCACCTCTATAATCTTGCTATCAAACTTGTAATCCCCAATGAGGAGGGAACACTTAATTCTAGAGAAACTTCTAGAACACTTCATAAAAGAAGAAAGCATTTAATAGCAAAGGCCTTTTCAGAAGCACAAGTGTGAGAAATTGCAAGGAGACATTTCTTTTCTATCAAATAATATTTAAACTATTTTATGAACTAAAACAGAGGTAATTTTGTAAATATTACAAAATAAAATTCATGTCCCAAACAGTTCCTGGCTGAGCTGTATAGATTGAGCATATGCATTTTCCTTAGTATTTTATGACAGATAAAATTTATGTATTTCTGCATGCATTTATGAAATATGAGGTTTCTCTGGAAGAATATTATCCTCATTTCTTGGGATTCAAAGTTTTGGATTTTCAGGCTGACTGGTCATTGACTGAATTTAACATCGACTAGCTGTCATCCTCTATCAAGTCCAATATAAAGTTGTGGCAGAAAGCTTCTGCCTACATTTTCCTATTTTAAACAAAAAAGATACTTGATATAAAAATATTCTTGATATTCTGAATACCACTACAGCCACATGGCCTTCATTCCAAACAAATATATTTAATATTCCAAGTTGTTGTTGGAAACAGCACAAGTGTCAAAGATTTGTCAAAGGGAGAGGCAATAAAAGGTTGGAGTGATTTTTTTAAGACTTTTTCTGTGTCTAAAATTTTAATCTCAGGACTAAAGCTGGTCTACAATTAACTCTAAAGATGTTTCGATCACCCCTGAAGGCAGCAGTCACTCATAGATGTTTCATAGCTGTGGTGGCAGCAGCCATGGACCCTGGAGTCCTAGAGCACCTGGCACTCTGGGTTGTGGTGTCTGAAGTAGCGCTGTCTCAGGACATCTCAAGGACAGCAGCTCTGAGTTGGGCAGAACTCCAGGTCTTTTTGCACAATCCCCTCCACACTCGTTTTCTTCATTTGTGTATGGATCCATGGATTACTAAATGTTTATTAATTTTTTTTCCTGCTGGTTAAAGGATCAATGGGCAGAAACAGTGATTTCAAGGTCAAAGCTCTTGGGCACATGGGTATTAGCACAGGGCGTTGTCTTTGAATCCATATGCTTTGCACAAAACAGTGTGGTCTAGGAGGGCTTGGAAAAATCCAGAGGTTAGCTCTCCTGCTCTCCCACTTCATTAATCACCGGTTCCCAAGCTGATTTGCAGGGGCCAAGCCAGAGCTCTTCGCAGCAATCCACCCACAGCATGAGGAGAAGGAACTGGAGGTCCCATCCCAGGTTGTGGTGGGGTCTCCAGCTCTGTAATCCCAGTGCACAGCATCAGCAGTCAATTCCTCAGGTCCCCGCGGCCCTGATGAGTTGGAGAGTTGGAGAGTCTGCCACAGGGTGTCCTGCCCATGTGGCACATCTTGCTGGGGACTGCAGGTCATGGGACATGCGAGCATGGGAATACAGACAATCTTTCTGTCCTGTGATTTTGTTGCTTCCCTCTCTCTACTGCTTTAAGAAAACACGCAATTGCTGAGGATATTTCCAGGAGAGCAAAGCCAGGAGATTGCTGGAAACTTTCCCAGGAGCGCCGGAATCACAAAGGCCACTGGGCGACACTTCGTATGATTTATTTTTCTCAGATACAGCTTGTGTCATTCTGTTAGGTGTGAAAAAATATTTCATCAAATTATGTCACAAAAGATTGTTTCCAGCCAGACACCCCCAATTTATTTTACAAAACAAGTACTATGTTTTACTGTCAGTTAATACAAAATAAAATGATATTCAAACTCCCTCCCTGACTGGATTTGGTTGTGTACAAACTTGTTCACTAAATGCATAGAAAAGTTGGAACATTTATCTTATTCAAAGCTGTGTCCTTCGGGCTAGCGGCATAGCGCCATGGTAGAGTACTGGCCTAACATACAGGTGGCCCCCAGGTCCAGCCTGTCACAGCAGAAACAAGGTAAAGCTGCATTTCTATCAAAATCCTGACATTTATCCTCAAAAAACTATGGCATATTAAATTTATTTTGCTGTTTCAAATAATAGCATACTAATATTGATTGTGGTATTTGATTCTCACAGTCTCATACTCAGAAAATGTAAAAAATTAAAATTTCAACTTAGGTAGATACCATTGCTTAGATAAACTTGACGGATGAGCTCTAAGATACTTTAATTGCAAAATACAATTTATTTTCATAAAACTTGAAGCAGATATTTTAGAAAATAATTGTGCATGTGCATGCACACGTGGGCACCATATTAGATGACACTAGCGGCTGGGGTGCAGCGTGTGCTCCGCTGGCACCCCGCGTAGGCCCAGGGTTTAGTCGCCAGCACCACAAAAACAAAGTGGTGTTGGGATGCCACTGGGTCACCGTAACTGGGGCAGGAGTCTCACTTTCCAATACAACCGTTCAGAGGATGCCCAGACCATGCGAGTGTGTAAAACAAACTTGAAGGCAGCTTAACTGCAGTGGCTCGATTCCAGACATTTTGAAAGCGGCGGTGCGAAGCTGTTGTGAGCGAGTGGCCCGAGGGGTACTGAGCACGGCCTCTCTTCCCTGCTCGGCACCCGGGCGTGCTGTGAGCGCCTTGGCTCCCGGCAGTGACCTTAAATGCTTGCAGCCCGCTTTCCTTCCCGCGTCCTGCCTCCGGGATAGCAAGTGCACGCTTCGTAGACCTCAGCCACCTCCACGCGCATGGGCCCCAGGAGCAGGGCAAAGGCGGTTGTCCCCAGCACAGCTGGACTTGGAAAAGGGGTCTGCCTGAAGTCACTGAAGGACCAGCCTAAATCCTCACTGGAGCGCTGCCTCCCCTGCCCTGGATGGCCAGCGCTACTTCTGCGGGTGCACATTGTCTTCAGGGGCTGCACGCCATCTGTCACCCCGCATGTGCCTTGGGATGGGCCACCCTCCTCTCCAAGGCTCTCCTCAAGGACTCACCTGGTGACCCCACAGCTCAGACTCACTGCAGTGTTGAGCCTTGAGGGACCTCCCACTGTGCCTCAAGGGTCCTCCCACTGTGCCTCGAGGGTCCTCCCACTATGGGGAGAAAGGACCCCTATCACTGAGACAAAATTCACCAGCACTGTGCTTTTATTTGTCTGTGGAGACAAGAAAAATATTTCCTGTGAAAGCATCCTGTGTGGATGGTAATTTGGAAAATGATATGTGTATGGAGACAACGAAACTAAGCGTGACAACCAGCTTGCGACCAAACAGGATCTGCTGAAAGAAACTGGTGTGAACTGGGATTCCAGGGAGGTTAAAGCAAAGAAACAGCAGCACTGCCCATCAGGGCGCCTCTCAGGATGCAGGGGCTGCAGTTCTTAGGTGAGTGAGGAGGGCGCTGAGCCATGGAGTCACCAAACAGGGCCTCCCTTCCACCAAAAAAGTGTCCAGGGACTGCAAAACCAGGTCCAGGCTTCCTGCAGGAAGTAGTCGTCTCTCCTCAGAGCAGAAGAACTGAGATTACCGGCGGACACTGATGAGGGGTGAACTGTGTGCCACAAAGCTCGTGTGCTGAAGTGCTAACTTGTAGGACCTGTGCATGTGTCCTTCTTTGGGAGTGGTCAGCATGGGCCTTAGTCCAATCTGACTGGTGTCCTGGTGGAATAAATCTGGAAGCAGAAGCAGATACTCACGGGGGAAGCAAGAAGATGGCCGCCTACAAGCCTAAGACAGGTCCAGACACCAAGGACTCCATCCTCACGGAGGGAGCCAGCCCTGCTGGGGTGAGAAGAGTCTGCTGAGGTCACACCAAAGATGGAACCATGGCTACTCCTGACCAGGCAGCTAAAGAGTCCTGTGCTGGGGCCAGAGTGCTGGCTCAGTGGTTGAGGCCCTTGCCTGGTTCGAGCCCCAGCACCACATGCACAGTAGAGTGTTGGAGTGGCGAAAGCCATGTGAAAAATTGAACGAGGTTAATTCTTTCTCTCTCTCTTTCACTGTTCCTCTCTCTCTTTAAAAAAGTCAATTAAAAAATATATATATATATCAATAAAGACTCCTATGCTAACTTTAAGGGCGCAGTTTCAGCTGAACGCCTGGGCAATCACGTTTTCACACACCCCCGTGCCATACATCTGCACAGTGAACAGACTGGTACGTAGAATCTTCAAAGCCTGGATAAGCACCTCTGACCCCAACTGTGGTGTCTCTGACTTCACGAGGGTATAAGCCATTCTTCATCCAGACTCCGAGGCATTAGCCAGTGGTCACTACACATGGCTCCCCTGGCGTGCAGCATAATGAAGTGCATTGGCTTGATTTCTAGCAATATCTTTAAGTGGGACATTAAGAAAAACATTTGTTGGAAGCTGAGGTCAATGCCAGGCCTTTTCCCTTGCAGCTAAATTAGAAAGAAGAACAGTTCTGAAATTTATCTCCTATGCCTTGACATTTTCTTTTAAGATATTCAGTACACATTTTGGAATTACAGTTACCAACACAAACATGATATATTATGTCCAGAGTACCCTTGACATTTTAGAATTACACGCTGGTCACTTCATTTCCTTATTTTCTGTTTTGAAGTGAAGCAATCAATACATTTTTAAAAAATGATCAGGACCTTTTTTTCTCATAAGGACCAGTGAGACCAGCGAGATTAGGCTAAAATGTGTGGAACACACTCATGATGCCACCCGCTGTGTGTCGGGCAGGCTTGCAATCTCTAACCTAGATAGGCTGTCAGCAGTCATCAGCCAGTTCTGGAATTCTAGGTAGGAGCCCTTGTGCAGCATCTCCATGGCTAGGCTGCCCTCAGCAGGCAGTGGCCACCCTGAGGGAGGAGGCCCTGCTGACCTGCCCACCAGACTCTGCCACGCCCAGTGCTCCCCTTCAGCTCTACAGGGAAAGGGGTTTAGAAATGGCACAGTATCCTTCATCCCATCCCATTTTTAGCAAACTTACATTCAAGAAAGACTAAGTGTTAATAGTTAGTGGGGACAGAGAGTAGGGACAAGCCTGCAAGAAAACCTGGGCTCACTGCCCTTCATGGAAGTTGGACTCAGGGAGGAGTGAATGACCCGGAACTTCCACCAGGTGGAAGGATCCCACGTGACTCCCCAACACCCACACCCACACCCACACCTGGTTCCCACATGATCAGTGGCCCATTTGATACGTGTTTGGGAGCAAGGATCTGTAAAGATGGAGATGCATATGCCAAGGGAGACAACCGGAGGAACCATCATTCTCACAGCTGGCAATGCCTCCACAGATGGCAGGGAAGGCTGTGTGGTGGTGACACCTAGTGAGGACTGCAGCCTCCTGAAACGGACACTCCAGGGAAAGGCTTCTCCACCAGCACCAGGACAACAAAGATGCACTATCTGCAATATCCTGTAAATATCCACATAATCCTGAGACATTGCGCGACATCCTCACAAATGGCATACATGGATGAGAGATGTGCCATAGTCATCTCAGAAAACCAGAATGCGCACCTCTCCCCCAACCACAGTTCAGAGGTCAAGAAAAATGACTGCACAGTCGCTCACCAGGAAGGCATGAGAAGCACCACCATGAAGACCAGAGCTTCCTGGGTCAACAGGGCAGGCTGCCATGCAGACCCTTGGGAAGGGCTGAGGGCAGCTGGCCCCCAGGGGGAGTGCTGGCTACCATGGCTTGAACTTCCCAGTTGTGCCAAAGGAGGAAGCCCTTGAGTTACTCTGCACCAGGTAAAACTGGGCACCCCAAAGCCCTGGGTAGCCGCATCTGTGTCCTCAGAAAGCTCTAAGACAGGAAGGTAATGGGGTAATAAATTCAGCTAAAACACATGAAATTTCAACACTCTGATCTTTGTTTTCGTCCAAAGTGTGACTAAAGCACCTATCGGAGGAAGACGGTGACAGTGTTCTAAAATGAAGAGACACTGTTTATGCTGATGTAATGGAAGACACCTAACATTTGACCCTTTCAAGAAATGGTGCTTGGAGAGTGAACAACGAGCAAATAAAACTCTAGATCTAGAAAAAATCCAGTAGAAACAGTACAGTAGACGTACACTGCAGCAAGTCAATAGGAACAGCTAAGTGGAAAGCCAGCGAAGGTCACCTGCAGTACCCGGGTCCTACATCTCCAGCATGTAGTACCCCTGGAAGGAAGATGGACATCTAAAGAAATCAAACTTCCCAGCACTTGCTGAATGCTGTTGTTTCTGATGATATTCAGAACATATAAATTTATAGATGTAATATATAAATAGTAGAAAGGATATTTGGGGAAAATCATTTTCCCAGTGCCAATTAATTTGTCAGCTATGGTTCAAATAAATAAAAATATCTACTATAAAACTGATACTTTGTGTAAGACGAATAGTCTATTGCAGATTCAAATGTGCAACCCGAGGCCTTTAAAATATCGCTGTGGGTATTCCTGAAGGGCAGAAGGAGAAAAGAATAGAAGAGCTATAATTAAGATGGACAGCGATGGAATTCTATTTTAGTATCCCAGTAGTATAATGAAAGAAAACATTTAGATTCATCTGTAAGTATTTTATGTCATTATTTAGCCACTTATGACTACAATAAATTATAAACTATGCAGAATGGTGGCGCGACCTCCACACCCAGCCAGTTGATTCTGCCGCTCGCCAGAGGCTGCAGAAGAATGGAGATCCTGATCCCCAACCCTTGGTTCCAAAGCTCTGCTTCTAGAGGTGTTGACAAATTAGACCATGTGTCACAAAATCAAGATGTAAGTCCAAGGAATGTGTGCAAGGATAAAGCTGTGTGTGGTAAGGTTAACTATTTTGTTTTTAGTTATAGCTTCAAGAAATGATGCTTCCAGATTTTTGTCAGTGAAATCAAAATAATTTTAGGAGAGTTATTTCCCGAACAACAAATGTTGATGCAAATACTCCCTACTGTCCTTTCACTTTACTTCTAACTCAATTATATGAATTTATTTTAAGTGCTGATTGATTTATTAGATCTTTTTGCAACACACAGGAAATCAATACAAGAAAATGGTTTCAAAATATAAGTGGCCACCAAAGAGCTTGTGTGTGTCCAAAGCCATTACAGGGGAAATGTTGACGTGCATTTTATCTCAAGAGCGCAATTCTGTTTTATGCAAGCTTTTATAAAATGTGTCCTTAAAACGGTGTTTCATGAAAGAGAGGAGTGTGAAACTCTGGCTTACCGTTAGCAAAGACAGCTCTTTTCAGAGTCAAAACTGGCGAGTGGGGTCCCTGCAGGCATCTCAAGCAGACATGCCTGTTCTTAGTTGACCATTGCATCCTGAGATAAACTCAGATTTGCACTCAGTCATAGGAAATGACACAGAGACCACACAGGTACCAGGTTTTCCCCAGGGATAACAGTTAATAAACTTAGGAGACAACGTCAGTAACCAGGATGCTGATACCCATGTGATTAAGAGTTGGACTTTCCCTCACCGGGAGGACAGTGGCCTTAACTGTTCACAGCCACAGCTGCTCCCTCGAGAACCCACACTCTCCTAAGACATTAGCTACAGCTCCCTGTGCCCACCCCCTGTCTGTGTGGTGCTGGTGGGTGGCCTTGAGACCATCCTCCACCCAGCCCAGTCCTCTGAGAGTCTCCCAGGGAGGCTGGCGCCCCTGTAGATAAGGCGCATTTCTCTCCTGCTGCTTCCAAGTTCCTTTGCCTTGTCCTTAGTCCCCACGTGTTTAAGACACGTTTAGGTATCCACGGCTTCAGGTCTATCTCATTTAGGGTTCACTCAGCTTCTTAAATTGGTAAACTTAGGCATCTTTTCAGATTTGGAAACAATATCTTGCAACTGTGGAGGCTGAAGTCTGCATGAGTCCTTTAGGACTGCAGTCTGGGTTTAGCAGGGCAGGTGCCCTCTGGACTCCCCAGGGAGGATCACCCCCTCCCTTTTCCAGCTCCTGCAGCTGCCCTGTGTCCTGCTGGTCACCGCACCCCATGGCAGTGGAACCCCTTCACACCACTTTCTTCTCCACAGCAAAGCACACTCCTGCCTTTTCCTCAAAGACCGTACGATTACATTTAGAGTGCATCTGGATAACCCAGGACCTTTGCCTTCTCAAGAGCATAAGGAAACCACATCCTCAGAGCCCTTTTTGCCATATGAGGTAACACACAGTTTCTGGGATTAGGATGTGGACATCTCGGGGACTGTTACTCTGTCTTTCACAACCATTAATGTAGGCAATGCAGAAATCAACATATCTCAACAAGAAGATGCATCAGGCCTGCAGAATTTCATTGTCAAAAATTTTAATGCATCCAAGGAAACCAAAACTCCCAGTTTATGTTATTAAATTCAAAATCAAAGAAAATAATACAAAGGAAATCTACCCAAATTATATCTTGACGCTACTGTAACTTCGTCTGAAACCATCTCTAAGCCCATAAGCTGCTTCCCTGCACCTTGGGAGGCTGAGTCAGGAGGATCGCAAGTTCAAAGCCAGCCTCGGCAGCTCAGCAAGGCCCTATGCAACTTAGGGAGACCCTGTTTCAAAATAAAAAATAAAAAGGGCTGGGATGTGACTCAGAGGCTAAGCACCCTTGGGTTTGATCCCCTGTAAAAAAAATAAAATAAAAATAAAAAAAAGATTTTTACAAACTAATGGCTTATGAATAAATTATAAATTCTGACTTAGGAATAGACATGCAAAAACTTAAAAATTAAAATGTAAGTAAAATGAAATTTAAAATCTAAGAAATGCAAATATATTTAAGCATCAGAAAATCTCTGTGTATAACACAATCAGTAACACTTTAAGGAAAACTACTTTTGATATCTTAAAGATGCATAGACTGCATTTAAGTACATTTCATGAAGTTCAATGCCCATTTATGATTTAAAAAAACACTAGCACATTAATTTGAGTGCGTTGAAGCACACCTGTAATCCCGGCTATTCAGCGGAGCAGGACTGAGGCACAGGATTGCAAATTTGAGTCCGTCCTGGGTGACGTAGCAAGACCCTGTCAGAAAATAAGTTTTAAAACCAACCAAATAAACAAAAAGGCTGGGGAGAATGTGGCTCAGTGGCAGAGTGGTCACCCTTTCCTAGCACTTGTGAGGCCTCGGGTTCCGTCCCCTGTACTGCAAAAAATAAAATGAAACAAAAAACACTAGCTAATTGCAAGTGAATGGTGCTTTTCATTAAGAAGTATTTTTCTTGCTAGCTGAAAGAAAGAAAAAAATACCAGAGCACATCATGAACTAATCCCTAATTCCAAACGCACAGAAAGCCCAGCGGTCCTTGTCATCAAGGAGCAGGATGAGAATCACAGAAATACGGACACATTCCTCACCAAAAATTAAAGTACTAATTCAAGCAGTCTTGCTGAGAATGTTGGGTGAGCAGGGACTGTCGCTCACTGCAAGGCACACACTGTATAAAGATGCAAATGTCCAGGCCATGTCCTGAACCTGGCAGCGGGTGTCCCGCAGCCCCTCCTCTGGCCCAGTGTAGCTCCTCCTGGACACAGTAGGGCTGCTTCTCTCTCTTCCTCCTGATGATCCGTCCTCCACATGCTCCTGGGGCTGAGAATGATCCAGGCTGAGGCGTGTGGACGAGAGGAGGGGCTGGGGTCCTCGCCTGAGGACAGCGCACCCTCCTTCCTCATCCTACCAAGGAAGATGCTCTCTTCCCTCCACCCCGAGACCACTTGTCCAGCCAGGCAGCCTGGGTCCCCCGGTCTATGCTGCCTCAGCCTTCCCTGAGGGGTTTTCAGTCTTCCTTTCTCAGGACGGAAGCCGGTCTGAGGAATATTTGATTAGTGCGACCAGAGCAGGACAGAGGGTCTTAGGATCAGAACTCTGGCCTGGCAGTGTGGACTGTGTGATGTGTATTATTCACACACGCAACACACACATGCGCACATTTCATGTGTCCTGCTGCAGGGGAGTGGGCATCTACGCTGTGGCCCACTCACACGATGGAGCAAGGTCCCAGGGCATCAGCCAGCTTGAGCCTCAGCCACAGGCGTAGACTGCACAGACCTGATCTGAACAAATCACTCAAGCCGAGAACTTCACAGGAGATTTCATTCTGAAACAGGATCATAAACATCAGGCTTCACACGAATCCAGGCAAGACCACCACGGGCACAAAAGCAGAGAAAGGGCTGTATAAGGCAAGAGGGCAGAGCAAGCCTGGAGCCCGCAATGAGGACCCGCAGTGAGGACATGTCGCTTCTCGTCAGAGCTTTGACAGGTGCACAGTGGTTCAGGACATTATCCCCAAGAAGCCTGCCTAGAATGCAGGCAGCTCGGGGTTAGCCAGGCCCGGCTCGCTTTCTCCCTTTGTCCCCCTCTTTCTCCTTCTGCTCTCCTGTCCGTTATTTGGACCGGGAAAGCCCACACACATTAGCCCTCAGCTGAGAAGGCTGCAGTGGGACAGGCGGGAGCGTGACGAAAGAGTCCAGGCCCAGGGCAACAGCCCCAGATGGGAGGTGGGATTCTCACTGCCACTCGGAAGAGGCTGCTGCTCCCTACCTCCGGGAAACGGCGGGAGAGGAACCAGTCCATGGGAGAACACTCACATGACACATTTGATGCACCTGGAGACACCTGCAACCCCGAGCTGCAGATTACGGGGAGGCCAAGGCCACTGACAGTGCCCAGACGGGAGCTGGCACGTGAAGAGGGGCAGCAGCCCACAGCCATGCACGGTGCTGTAGGTTTTAGGGGAAAGCCGCACAATTCCTTCTGTGACAGCCTGAACTGGGTACACACTGTGTGCAGGTCTAGAAAACAGGAGAGCAGGTATCACCAGGAAGGGCAGGGCTTGCTAATATTCACAGCAAGCAGTCAGCCCCGGGGTGGAGGACGGACAAGGTACTTCTGCCAGGTCGACGCAGGCTTGTGGGAGAAGAAACGCCAAGCCTCCTCTCACGGGTGTCTTGTCCTTGATGTATAACTCACAGGTGTCCTTCATCCATGTCCAGATGGTTCCTGGGAGGCTACTAGTGCAGGAAAGAAGCCTGAGCCAAGAATGCACATAATCAAGAAGACAGCCACAGCAAGTCCATCAGAGCTAGGAGAGGCCTCCAGATCCTGGCAGAGGCCTACAGAGCCAAGGAGAGGCCTCCAGACCTGACAGCCACAGCAAGTTCACCAGAGCTAGGAGAGGTCCTCCAGACTCCAGCAGAGGCCCTGCAGACCCCAGGAGAGGCCCTTTAGATCCCAGGAAAATCTATGCAGACCCTACAAGAGGCTGTCCAGACCCCAGGAGATGTCCACCAGACCTCAGGAGAGGCCATGCAGAACCCAGGAGTGGCCATTCAGACCCTTTGAGAGATTATCCAGACCCTAAGAGGCCTTTCAGTTCCTAGGAGAGGCCATCTAGACCCCAGGCAAGGTCCTGCAGACCCTAGGAGAAGCCTTCCAGTCCCTAGGAGAGGCCCTCCAGAGGAAAACAGGCAGGAGCTCCAGCACCCTAGAGCAGCCAGCTGGAAGCGCAGTTAGACCAAGGAGGCCCCAAGGAGGCACAGGTGTGGAGCTGCACCCAGAGGGTTGCAGAGTGGCCTCACCTCCTCCCACCTCCAGTGCACCTGAAGGAAGACCTGGTGGGGGTTCACAGCATGCGGCTGGCTGACTTTGCAGATCAGGGAGCTTGTTCTAGATCTTCCTTGGGAAAGCTGTGCATTTATTACTCATCTGTCAGCATTTCAGTTCCATTTCTGCTTATCATTTGCTGGCCCTCTTTGATTTGGACCTCTGTTTCTGTGTGTGCATGTGTTTGAATTAATTCGTTACGTGTATGTATATAGATATGCATATATAAATGAGTGGCATGTTATGCTCACTGTATCTTGATGTGTCCCATATATTTGCCAGTTTATTATATCTTTAAAGGTACATGCTAGTGTATATCTATGTGTGCTGACATTACACACAGCATTTATGAGCTCATTTATTCCTTCGGGCAGTTGCTTAGGGATGCAGTACGGTTTCCACTTTGCAGATACGAAAGCTTCAGAACAGAAGAGGGAGCTACCCCACCCACAGTACTAGGCTTGGAAGTAGCAGAGCCTGATTGAAACCCAGCTCTCCCCCATATCCGAGGTCTGTGTCGATATGGCCAAGTAGACAGGAGTTCAGCAACAGTGCCGGGACGGTGAAGGAGCTTCACGGGAAGATCTCCAGAGGCTCAGTGGAGTAAAGGCAACTCAAGCAAATGGAACACAAGCTAGGACTGTCCAGAGAAGGAGCGACAGTCAGCCACCTGGTGGACTAACATCTGTGCCACTGAAGCTCACCTGTCGAAGCTCTGACCTTCAAAGTGAGGGCAAGGAGGTCACAACGCCCATAGGAAGAGGAGAGAGGAGGGAACACACAAAGAGTAAGCAGCAGGCCCCGGAAAAGGAAGACACCTCATTAGTTCCTGTCACCTTGACCTTGGGCTTTCCAGCTTCCAGGACCATGAGAAGCAAATGTCTGCTGTTCAAGACCCAGCTTCTGGCTTTTTACAGCAATCCGAGCTGATCAATGCTTGCCCCAGCCAAACAGCAAAAACAGCAGTAGAAAAATGTATGCGAACTGAAGGAGGACAGCAGGCAGCACTGTGGAAAAGAGCAAGGGACTTCATGGAGAGAAAGCCGAGGAAATCAACAGTACTGAAAGGTTGGAATAGGGTCGTAGACAAAACCCCACAAAAAGGAGAACTAACGTGATATTTGATGTTCCCTTCAAACAAACAAAACTAGCAAATAATATCAACCAAATTGTACCAAGGCTTCACTCCGAAGAAGAGGCCAGAAATAAGACTTTGACCTAATCCTGAAAGGGTGCCATACACTCCATAGAATAACCAATATTGATGCTAATCTTAGCATAGCTACAGAACTTCAAAATGTGGAGGGTCTTTTGACATTCAACCCAAACCTCTACTCACTATCAGGCTGGGAACCTGCAGAAAGCTTGCAACCCGCTGTGGCCACACCAACATGAAAGCAAAAAGGAGCAAGTTAACAGGAAGGAAAACACAGGAGATCCCATATCCACCCAGGAAGGCTGTGTAAACCAGGAACGTAGGAAAAACAAAAATCCCTCCACTTTAGCAAGCAGGCTGTTGGCGTCGCCTGGCACAGTGAGCTGTCCAAAGTCCAGAACCTGGGCATCCCAGCTGGACATAAGCCACCTAGAAGGAAGGCTCCATTCCCCAGCCTAACGGGCAGCTGGATGGTGGAAGAACCAGAGCCTGTGGCTGGCTCACAATCCCAGCCCTAGCCAGACTGTGAATGGATTCCTCTACAAAACATGTGTTATGTGCCACAACTGTTCAGATGTTCCCTCTCTTATAAAAAAGAAAAAGTAAATAAATAAAAACCCAATTGTGTTTTATACCCAAACATGAAAAAAAATCAATGTCAAAGAAAAATGAAGACAGGAGAGGAGCCTTACAGAAAACTACTATTATGAGTGAGAAGCTGAGGTCACTGAATAAATCTTAGCCAACAAAAAAAAAACCCATTCTAGTATAAATAATCACCACAAGCAAGTATTTTCTCAATAAAAACAAAAGAGGTTTCATGTTAGGAAATATTTTAATGTGTTCAATGTGTTAATATATCAGAATATCAATTCACAAGAATGTGCCAATGTGCCAGAGTCACATCCTCAACTCTTCCTCTTTTTTTTTTAATGACGCAGGGTCTCACTAAGTTGTTTAGGGCCTCAGCCTCATGAAGTTGCTGACACTGGCTGTTGATCTTGAGATTCTCTTGCCTCAGCCTCCCGAGTCACTGGGATTACAGGCACGTGGCATATATCAGGCTGAAAGAATCATTCCTTATTTACTATTCATTATTTTCAAAAATATTAAAGAAATGCGAAAACATTTTTGTTGATTGCACATTAAAGTTCAATTTTTCTCTTTAGATTATCAAACCCTTTAAACACAAGAAAAAAATATAAGTTTCTTTATTATTACAATTGCTAGTGTTGCTCTCAAAGTACTAGCCAATGCAATTGGATAAGCAAAATCATAGAACTGAAAGTAGGGTTTTATTTCACAATTTACAAGGTTTTTAATCTGGAAAATCAAGAAGAATCAACTAAAAGAAGGATACAGACAATTGAAAATAAGATTTACAGTCAATAATGCTCCTGAAATCTCCCTTATGACATTTCTTTCATTGTTTCCCTCCAGTTATATGCAGTTCTTGTTGTAATACCTTTTTCTTTGCAACTTATGCCTGCTTTTATGCTCTATATAAAGAGAATCATGTAATATAAGTTTATTTTGTGTTTGATTTCTCTTTTCACCAGAATCTCTGAAGACTCATACTTGATGTATGTGTAAGAGTTCCTTTCCTTTTAATACTGAACTAATCTAATAAGAATAGACCTCAATTTGATTTTTCTATTGTTCTGTTTTTGAACACTTGGATTCTTACTTATTTTTGGTTCTTATAATTAGACAAAGAACTTCTTTCCATAAGGTATATTATAATATGTATATGTATGTGATAAATAATATATAATTTAGATATTATATGTATGATAAATACATTTCATATATATAATAGATAATATACAATACTATATAATTATGTACAGATACGTAGCAAGATATAAATAATATAAATGTAAATATGTATTTAATTTTTCTTTACATTTTCAGAGATATAAATATATGCATATAATTTTACTGGTCAATAAAAATACATACAACCCAATTTTATAAAAATGCTGAAAGGTTTGGATAGACAATTTGATAAAAAGGTAGGGTAATGAATAATAAGCATATTAAACGATTTTCAACGTTATTGGTTCTAGAGAAATAAAAATAAAACTTCAAGAAGGTACTACAGTGCTAAGATTTCTGCTGGGGTGTCCCTGCTGGGATGCCTCAGGCTCATTCTTGGCACAAAGACAGCTGACAGTAACGAATTAAAACAGCAACAACAAAAATACCAATAAACAAAAACAGCCGATCCTGGGGAGGAGGGAAGATCTGATCTTCAGGGTTACCTCATTATACGATGGACGTTACCTACCACACACGTACAAACAGATACACATACGTAGCCATACAAAATCTCCAAAGTACAACACAAACAAAGCAGATAAATAAATTAACAAAAAATGCTCCTGATGGAGACTTCTATGAGGACCCACAAGGCAAAGACTTTGAAAGAACTTCCAAGTTAACATCTATATGCTGGACATGGTGTGGTGCTCTTGAAATACCAGCATTTGGGAGGATGAGGAGCATAAGTTCAAGGCCAGCCAAAGCAGCTTAGGGAAACCTATTTCAAAAAGGGGTTGGGATATGGCTCAGTGATAGAACATTATAAAGTTCAGTCCCCAGAATAATAAATAAATAAATTAGCTAATACCTATGAGACCCAGAAAGAAAATCACAATAGAACATATTAAAATAATGAGAAAGCAATTTAACATTTCACTACAAAAATCAACAAAGACAAAACTAAATGACGATGAAGGCAAAGAAGGACAAAATCAGCTGTCAGGTGCTTATAAGACCGCAGAACTGAGTTCTTCATGATTACTATAAATGCAAATGGAAGAAACTTTCCAATTAAAATACATGTTGCCAACATAGATCAAAGCAAACAAATCAATAATATTATTCAACTACGCATTGTATACAAAAGACCAACTTTAAATCCAAAGACACAAAGAGACTGAAATTGAAAGGATGCAATAAATACTCTGTAACAACAGCAACTAAAGTGGTGAAGAGATATTCTACTAATATCAGAAAATTGAATACTTTAAAACAAAAAAAGATCACAAGAGACAGAAGAGGCCTCATAAATTAATAGAACTCAATACTCCAAAAAGAGTTAGCTACCATGCTGGAGCCTAGCGGCTGAAGGCAGAAGACTCCGTGCTTGCGGAAAGTGAGGACCATGGTGTTTCCGGCATAGTGCTCAGGGGTACACAGGGCCATGGTCACTAACTTACGAATGTGAGGAAGGCCGCTGAACTGTTTGCTTAAGAATGACCAAGACGATCCAGTTCCTGTCACGTGTGCTTTCAGTAGAAAGCTGAGAAAATATTAACAAAAATGTCTTTGCAAAGGGCTGCCAGGCTGAGCCTTCTGAGAGCTAGGAACGAGGATGTGCTCAGGACCCCTCCTGCTCTGGGGCTGTGGAGACAGTGCGTCCCTTGGTGTCACTCTGGTCTCAGCCCCAATGCCCCGTGGCCTTCTCTTCGGCTTGTCCTTGACATTCCTCCTCTCCTTTAAAGGACATTGGTCTGCATGTAGACAAGAGAGGCTTGATTTGAAGATCAGAGGCTCCTGTGGTTAAGGCAGCCTTTCCTCATAAGTTGCAAAAGGAAGCCATCAGAAACCCATGGGGGTAACTAAGACATCATATCAAATATTTACATGTTCATATATACGAAATAACGTATGTTATATGTTTCTCTTAACATATAAAATTTAGTGGATGTAAGTTTGATACAACACATTAATTCTATTGTTGCTTTAATTCTCAGGATAAGCCAGGATACAGGCTGGGCTCAGGTCCAGTGCAGGCTGAGAGCCCTGCAGCGTCTGCACTCTCAGTTCCTTCAGCTACAAGACAAGTGCCTGGCAGGACAGAGTGGAACTGGCCACAGCTCTGTTTTCCCCTTGCTCTGAGGACCCAGGATGAGTGCATCTGCATGCATGTCACTTGCTAGGGGGCTCGTCAGCTGCCTATCCCTGCACCCTCCAGAAGCCTTCTGCAGGGTGACCCCGGGGGCATGGCCATCATGGGGTAATCATTCCCCTGGGTTTAGGTTCACAGCTGCTGCTCAATCTCATAACACCCGAGAGGCGTGATTATCTGCTATCATTCTTTAATTCTCAATTAAAACAGGAACCAGCACCAAAATAGGATTGGGGAGGGGATTATGCTCCCCTCTGGTGAGACCTGGGGTTGTGGGCTCCTTGTGGGCTTCCTTCCAGGGCCCAAGGACCCCTCTGAGGAGCATGAGCAGGGCACCCAGTTCACTGCAGGAGCTGCCCAGGACCCCTCCCACCAGTGACAGAGGTCCTGGGACTGTCCCCATCCATGGCTCCCCAGGGCGTTTCTAGTCTCACACTCTCCTGACCTTTTAGGAGCAGTTGAGAGCTCAGGCCTCACCAGCAGGCTTTTGTTAAGAGTAAAGTGAGGGGTTGATACTCATTATTCTTATTAGAGAAAATTAGCATTTCGGTTGTTACATTTAGTACAGAGAGGCTGAACTAGCAATTAAAGAAAGTAAACTTAAACGATGGCGAAACATTAATATTTAAAGTATTGCAGGACAGAGTCAATTAACATAAGTTTTAAAAAGTCTGAAAATATTCTAATTTTATGATCTTTTTCAATAAAAAGTACCCTGATTGGAGTGGTCTCTTATAGACATCGAGATATATGCATACATGTATAACAAAGTTCCAAGCAATTTTACTACAATCGATTTTGACAAGACAGCTTCCTGTCTGCACACTCTACCTATTTTAAAATTTTATGAGGTTCTTCTGGCGGAGTTTTGTTGCAGTTAAGATGAAAATCCAGATGCATGCCTCCCTTTAAAAGGAGGCAAAAAAAGAAGAGGAGGAAGAAGAAGAAGAAAGAAAAATAATCAATTTGGTATCAAATTTATTCCATAGCAGAGAAGTGTATATGTTTTTTTCCTGATTGTGAAAAAAAAGACATGCTGAGAGGTCAAAGGTCACACAAAGAGGAGACAGTATTGTGTAGGAACTGTCATGCATCACTACCTATTTTGACATGCACGGGGCCGTTTGTTGTCTGTCGAACATGCAAATTAAGTGCCTGCTGTCATAGCCAGCCAATATCTGAAAGTGGAAAATGAGACCACCTGTAACCAGTGAATGGAGTGATGGACAAGTATTCAGGACCCGTCAGCTCGGAGGCCATTCACACCACCTCCGAATTGCATATGACATGTAAAAATCTTTTCTTAATATTCACAACCGGGAAGTTTGGGGAATTACGGAGGCTTCCACCGCTGCATCTAATGGGTTCTCCAAGCAGACAGCTGTGACTGCGAGCTGGCTTGATAATTAGGTGTCCAGGAAGATTTTATGCTACGAATCAGTTAAAAGGGAGAAAAGAAAAAGAAAATAATGCAAGCAAACCTCGCTGGGATGGAAATTGCGTTAACCCTTGTGTGCCGTTCTGTGCCTGAGCTTCCTGCAAGCTAGGATCAGTTTTCCGGATCTCGTGCCATCCCACCTCTTGGGATGGGTTTAATTTGTAACTGTGCCTCAGTGTGTGGGAAGGGACAGTCTGCTAATTCAGGTGACTGTCCAGGAGAGGACCACTCGGCAGTAAATGCGACCACTTCCCAAAGTCGTGCAATGACTGCTAAGTTGCAGTAATTTCTTTTTCTGTCAAAACGAAATTTTTGAGAGGTGTATTCTATTAAAATAAGAGGCAGGCACAGGAGATGACGGCACCTTCCCGCAAATCAAAGCCCTCAGTGAACAGCTCCAGTCTCTTACAGTCTTTCACTCCAGAGTCCTTACTGATCTGTTCCTGGGGCACCAGAGGAGGCAATCTGGGCAAAAAGAAATGGAATGTACAGTCTGGCTGAGAACAGCGTATTTCTACACTTAGACTGGAACTAAAAGGCAGAGCGCGCTGGGTTAGCCCTGTGAGGCTGGATCTTCTAAGCTGAAGGTGTTGTGAGTAAGCCCTCTCGCTCTCTCCAACACTGGCTCCCTAATTCCAAGCTGAGCCTAATTGGTGGAAAGGAAAGACAAGCATTTCCCCATGAAGTAATCTGCTGTCTCTCCCTGGACTGCTCAGGAACAGGGACTCTGACAGAGCGTGGGGCCTCCAAGTCCGAGCAGGCGACTTGCCCGATGCTGAGGTGCAGCTCCACATCAGAAGACAAGGAGCACCTCGCACCAGTGGGGAGCCTTCTCGGGAGGAGGACGCGCACCTCCACCCAGAGGGATCGCGACCTAGGTGATGTGTAGGTGCGGATATTACCACCTCACCTTTCCTCCAGCTGAACGTGGCAGGGAGTAAAATCCCACTCTGAAAGGTCATGGCCTTCGGCTACTCCAGCTCTGCCAAGCTCTGGGGCAGGACAGCTGTCGTGTTCCCATCCTGACGCATTGTGTCAGAAAGTCAGCGTGCTCGTGCTGGGAACACCTCTTCTCATCTGACAAGTGTGTTCAGAGGCCACCGCCAGTGCTTCCAGGAGCACAAGGACAGGCACTCCTGCCCTCTTGACACTTAGGTACGAGGAGGGGGAAAGCTCAGTTGCAAGGGTAATAAATGAGTAAAATGATAGGACGTTCCGCAGCGTCTGGAAAAAGAAATAACGCAGAGAAGCAGATCCAGGCAACTCCCTACTGGCTGCTGCTCTGCGGGCGGGTTTCCAGGCTGAGCGACCTTCAGTGCAGGAAATATGAAGGCTGCAGACGGAGGGCCGAGGGGCAGAGCACCGGACCTTGATCCAGATGCTGACCTTAATGACATGGTCTCTGTGGTGCCCAACCCACCTTATAGGCAACCTTACCCCACACTTGAAGGAAGAGCCATCAGTCAGGTCCTTGTCCCCAACAGAATTTTATATAATCAGGAAAATCCCTGCAAGGCAGTGACACAGATGATCTTGACCTGGAGTGACTCAGCTCAGGGAGTTCCAGAGCGTGGGGAGCAGAGCTGGCAGGACTCAGGCCTCAGCTCAGCACAATCTGCTTCTCAGAGCTGCCACAGGAAGCGCTGGGCATGAGCAGCTGTGCCTTCCCTGACCTCAGAGTCCTCAGGACCTGAGCGTGGGCCCTTGTGAAGCACCTGCGATCCCCACCCACTCTCAGGCTACACAGAAACCCCAGGGCCCTGAGAGGCTACCCCAGGCATGGCCAAGGGGCCAGAAGCCTGGAAATGAGGCCAAGGCTCGGGTGAGAAAGCCTGAATGTGATGCTGTCACCTCCAGTGCCACCAGGCTAAAATCCTCCAAATCTCCTTCACAGCTACTGTTTGGGAGGAGACTCAGCAGCCGCTTGGGCTCGGTTTGGGGAAAAATCGTGACTATTTCTTCAGCAATCAATTGAAGTGCTTTTGTAAACAAAAGCATAGGTTTGATTGATTGACTCATTCGTTCCAGGTCCACGTGATGACTATGAAGATGCAGTCTCAGCAATACGCCAGGTTGTCCCTGCCGGGGCCGGCTGCTGTGCTGTCTTATCTTTGTTCAGTTTCAGTTCCAGGGAGCAGATGACCTTCACTGCCCAGAGAATTCAAAGGAGAAATATATGCAACCACCCCAAATCTGCACAAAGTCAGCAGCCTCACCAGTGCTGCATTGGTGCACACGTGTGTATGCATAAGCAAGCGTGTGCATGTGGGAGATTCAGGTCCTGGAGAGAGCAGTCCTAAACTTCAGCAACTGACTAAGGAACTGCTGCCGCTGCAGAGCCCCAGGAAGAGGGCTGCTGGGTCAACAAGGTCATTCCCTGAGGGATGAGACACCCATCCTGCAGAAGGCACAGTGGCAATCTACATTTGAATGGGCAGATTTATTTTCAACACTGATTTTTCTTGCCAACATATAGCATTTGTTCCCCAGCAATCAGGAAGGCTGAGCAACTGGAATTTGGGAAGTGGGTGCAGAAGATGGAGGGAGTGTGGAGAAGGGAATTGGGAAGTTTGACAACTACCTCCTGCAGCCAGTGGGGAGGAGAGTCTTCATGAAGCACTATAGGCCAAGTAACATGCCAATCCTCAGGATGATTGGCAGGCAGTGTCTTGCGGGACTGAGAGCTACTTGAGGGTTCCCCTTCACACCTCTATCTGGTCTCAGAATCTACCATGGATTTTGGGAAAAGATTTATTGTTGAATCACTTGTAACAAGAATAAATTATCCTTTTTCATAAAACACTACCCTCAGGCCATGTATCCTACAGGAAGCAGTTATCAAATCTTCAATGTTTGGAAGGACTCTGGGCAGAAGGTGCTCTTACACCCATCCAGCAGACCTAGAGGCCATGCTGTCCTGTGCTCCATGGCTTGAGTGACATTGTGACACTTGATTGCTCATGCATGGTTTCAAGGAATGCATGATGCTGTTGGTGGGGTGTTTTTTTCCTGGTAAGCACATGGTACCTCATTTAATTCTGAAAATCAAATTTATCTGCTACAAAATGAAAATTTAAAGTAATCCGAAAGGACTGTTTCTTTTTTCTTTTTTCTTTTTTTTTTTAAAGAGAGAGGGACAGTGAGAGAGAGAAAGAGAAAAACAACTTCATTTAGTTTTTCACATGGCCTTCATTGCTCCAACACTTAGTTGTGTATGTGGTGCTGGGGTTTGAACCCAGGTCCTTGTGCTTGCCAGGCAAGTGCTGAAACGGTTGAGTCACTGCTCCAGCCCCAGGACTGTTTCTCACTAACTGCTGTAGGTCGACTTACTAACAAGAGTCTATCCAGATCACATCTTTGGTCTTGCTACATGTAATAACAAATCAGGCCTTCTGCACTGAAGCAAGAGTAATCTCATTCATATAATTCCTCCGTTCAGTCCTCACTCATTCGATGGGCACCTAATGAGCCTTGTATTTATTGTTTCTGTGAATCAAGCACTAGGGTGGTTCTGTGCTTGATGGTGGCCTCCAGGATCTCAGATGCTGGTGGAACTGAGAAGTGGAGAATTTGGGTTTTCTTAGCTCTATTTCCCATGCTGTGAACTGCTAGCAATTTGATACAGCACTGAACACAAACAGCCTCTGCCAATATCGGCCGTCCAGTCTGAAAACGCTGGAGATTTTTAGAATGCATATGCTCATGAATAAGTCGGCATTCCTATTTTCTTGCTCGCCACGTATCCGGTTCTATTGGATTTGTCACATACTGAGGCTGGCTTTTATCTAACCTTTTAAAACCTCTTGATACACAATCTGCATCTCTTCTTCTGGATGTGCTGGGGGCACCTTCCCTGGCCCTGCCAACCTGTCACCTTGGTGATGTCTGTTTCCAGAATCTGTTCCAAGGAGTTCACCTGTGCATGGTGGGTAAGTGACACGGTCATCACAAAGATAATCACCTCGGCTGACACATTATCTTACACGTGAAGTCACGCACCAACCTTAACGCTGAACTTTTCCATATCTCCTTTCTTGAAACATGTGGTTGTGTTTTAAATATACAAGTGGAGGTGGTTACGATGTCAAGTTTTACAAAGGCTTCAAGCTGTGGACAAATAACCAAAAAGAGGTTTGGCTCGGGAGCCAGGCACTCTGTTTTCCTCTTTCACATTGGCTTCAGGTTATTTGAAGTAAAGGAGCTGAGTAAGCTAGAGAATCCTATAAATGTTTAATTACAAATTTGTACAGACCTGGGAGAGTGGCTCAGTACTTCCCGCTAGGACTATTTTCTTCAGTGAGGGCTCCCTGTGTTATGCTAATGTCAGGTTGTGATATAAGAAATAAAACAAACCTGGAAATTTTGCAGGAGCCTAAATGTATGGTAATTTCTGTCATGCATACTTTACACGGAAATCTGACTCATGCTAAGGAAACCTCCTTGAAACACCCCAACCTCGGGAGTAACACGCAGGTCATCTAAAACATTGCAGGGGTTTGCTATTGAGCACATTTTCAGAGTTCTCTACCTTCAATTAACTTGAGAAGATCTCAGTGTGCTACTCTCAGGAGCGTCAGAGCTGTGAGGGGTTCCAAGAGGAGCAGTTGCCCGTCCTCCGCAGAGGACCGGGAGTGGGGAACTCAGTGCGCAATGCAAGCTTGCATTCTGCCTCTTCGCTGACGCCAGCAGGTCAGACAGGGTTTGTACCCAAAAGCGGTGTTAAGAGGGAGAAGCACATGATCCTCTTTTCATAGGAAGACTGGCAGGTCCAAAATCAACCACAGATGTCTCCATACTGTAGAGACCCCCTTCTCAACAAAATTGCCATCTCTCCAAAAGACACATAAAAGCTATTGGAGTATCACTGTAGTTTGGTGTGCACTGGTGCATTTCAATTCTGCAGAGTGAGAGTAACAATGCTTTTCTCATCTTCAAACCAAACCCAAATAGCCAAGCCTGAATGCAGGCAGCTGGTGGACGCGCACAGGAGTGAGCTGAGCACAGGGCTCAGCGTGCGGCGTGCACAGGGCGGGTGTGCTTGACACGCTGCACCAGCATGCTGCTTTGAGGTCCCACAAAGCCTCAGCATATCTGAGTCACAATTTTTCTAGCTTGTGCGATTTGGCCAAGAAAGTCTTAAAAACGTGTTATCCGTTCAACAGCGCTGCGTGCTTCCTCCACACACTCCTGTTTATGCACAGGGAGGATTGTTTTCTTACTGTTAATCACAGCCATCCTGTAAAAGAGTTCATATTTAAGTTCCTAATTCCTTCAGGCATGAAGCAAGCTGCCATGGACGATATACAAAAACAGAAGAAATCACAAGTTTGGCTTTCACCCCCTTCCAAAACTCCCATCTTCTTGCATTTCAATCTTATTTCAAATCAAGGATAAGATTTCTTTTAAAAATTATATTTCTAAATGTTATTTTTAATTATCATCTTCAGAATTGGTGTTGCTTGGAGCCGAATCCCCTCTCCCGCTTATTCGGGGAGAGCAGGTTGACACTGCTTCTCGGGGTAGCTGCAGGGAGATTCTGTCTGCACCTGTGCGCCAGCACTGCGGAGCTCCGGGCTTTTCTACCACTGCACCAACAACTCCACCGCACACAGACACATGAAGTGCAGATGCAGCCTTTGTGCCTCCTTCGGGTCTCAGCCACCCTTCCAAGCAGAAGGAGAACAGAAAAGGTCTCGGGTTATGGTCAAAATGTAGGCTACTTCCCAGCCGGCAGGCAGCAAGACCAGCAAGACGCTGCATGCCGGCTGGTGACTTCACCTATGGCCTGACTTAGAATAAACCACAGCACTGTATTTTAAAGCAGGTTTTTAGATTTATTTATAACTTTGCATTCTATAATTTTAATGCCATTTTTGAGTGTTTTGAATTCCTCACTTTCAACACCAGCTTGGTCCTGGTTGTCATAGTAGCTTTTGTTTCCCATAAAACGTGAAGGCTCCTTTTACTTCCTCAAAAGTCTTGTTCAAAACCGGACTTCAATGTGTTTAATGCAGAGAGCAGCTCAGAAGATAACAATAAAAGGGAAAATATGTTATAAGAAAAATGGCCTTTTAACCTGTTAAACCGTATTGTTCATTTATTTTTATGCACTCTACTAAATATGCACATCACAACTTGATTTTGATTTTGCAAAGCTGCTACCTTTATTAGTGATCTGACCCATTATTATGGAAAAATATTTTAGAAAGCATTCATGCAAAGGTTTGCAGTCATAAAATGTGTTGGAAAATCAAATACGAATAATGTCAGATGTGCTTTGTGTATTTATTAGTCTTTCTTTTTTCTCTTTTCTTTTCTTTCCTATTTTAGCAAGGTTATTTTGATAGATGACTTTCAGGGAACTTTTGTAACCCATTTTAAAATAGTCGATCTCAGAGAGCCAGGAACAAAGCCCGTATGAATATAAATTATTTGTCAACATATGGTAGCAGGGCGTTGCCCAATTCCAAGTACGCACAAAGAGCAGCTTTGTCTATGGTGATGAAGTTCTCAAACTGAAGTTCCGCAGCGGCGCGAGAAGTTGCTGGCGTGATCGGGGGCTACAGGGCTTGGTGAAGCGGGAGACAGCTGCACCAATTCTCCATAATTAGTCAAGGTCAGACGCTGCAAAAGAGGACATTCACCATTTGTCAGGAGAACAATGGAAGGGGGCCCCTGGCATTCTCAACTGGGAAGCACGGTGCCAGGGGCTCATTGAAGACGGGGAAGCAAGCCTGCCCTTTTTTGTGCTGGCTGGAAGGGGGCAGCCAGTCGGGACAATTCAAATGTTAGCACTGATGTCACAAAGCACAATCTTGTTTTAACTACCAGAAGCATATGTTCGTTGACAGCGCTTAATGTTCGCGACACTTGAAGGAAACTAAAAAGGAGAAACGGGAGAATAAATGTGTTTTTTACATATGCTTGGGGTCTCTTGTCTCCTTCCTCCATTCAATGGAGTAATCTTTTAAGTTGTCAATTGATTCAGTGTAATCCTTTAAATAAAGGAATGATTGCTTTTAGCGAGCAGCAGAGCTTCAGAATGAAAAGGAACAGAATGGGACACCGTTGTCCTAACGGTTACTGAGAGGGTGCTCTATTTCTACCAGGAACACAGACAACGTGAATTCAAATGGTCCAGGAAGACAAATTAGGATAGAGGGGAAACCTCAGTGCCTGCAGATATTTTAGACCTGCTAAGGCATTCATATCTGTCCAACAAGCAAACATGTACCACAATTTTGAAAGCTAAACAAATTCTGTGCTTGTTTTAAGGAACAGGAAACAGGGACATTCGTGCTTAAGTTGAGACCCGTAAATGCTTAAGAGCTAAATTCCTAAATGATAACTTTCAGTTTTCCTCTGTCCTTGCCTTTGTGCTCCGCTTTGTAGCTCCCCAGGGAAGGCCAGCCCCAGTCTGAAGCTGGACACCAAGAACAGCCGTGGTCACCAGGCACTGTCCTTTTCCTTCCCGCAGCAGGACTATGAGGCACGCAAGAGCAGCTGGCAGAGGGGGCTGTGGGCGAGGGACTGCAGAGATTGCTCATCAGCTCGCTCTCCTGATCACAGTTTCCAGGTGACACTCTTTCTTTGGACTCAGGGCCCTCATTAGTGTCTCATTACAATGTCTTCCCACACACCAGATTTATTTCAGTCTAAACACTTTACGATAGAAGTTTCACCTGCTGTGAGAGTAGAGAAAAGGAGTCAGAGTTTTACTCTAAGATGCTGCTGGATGGAGCACATGCACTTGTGCATGCGTGCACACACATGAACACATACACACACAATTTATTAGAAACTGCAGAATACTCTGCATTTATGGAAGACTCCGGAAGAACAAGAGAGTTACTGTGCACAAAGCAAAATATCTCTGATTAGCTTTTTATCACACTTTGATTTTCAAGTAAATAAGTCTGAATAGGAAGAAACTGCCCTATACATCCCTGCCCCCAGGACTGCTGGCAAGAAGTGCACTATACCTTGCACGGGATTCCTGGGCCTCTGCAGAAGCTGTCTCTGTGTCTCTTGCACAGGATTCCTGGGCCTCTGCAGAAGCTGTCCCTGTGTCTCTTGCATGTGATTCCAGGGCCTCTGCAGGAGCTGTCCCTGTGTACCTTGTATAGGATTCCAGGGCCTCTGCAGAAGTTGTCCCTGTGTCTCTTGCACGTGATTCCCAGACCTCTGCAGAACCTGTGCGTGGGCACATGCAGTGTGCAGCGTGTGTATGCCCACACTGAGTTTTGACTCCATTCTTCATCCCTCCGGCTGAGAGCTGGTCCTCAGCTCTTTCCCAAACCCCGCACTTCATATGCAAAGGGGGGAACGGAGGCAAAGCAAGTCAGCTCTGAATGTGGAACTGTTCCTCCTGCAATCTTCCCGTCCCCAAGTGCTTCTTCTGAGCAGGGAGAGAGTCTGATGTGTGATCTGGACAAGCCCCAAATGCAGTTGTGCAAACTTCACTCTCCATGAAGTCAATAAAGATAACGCCCTCTTAAGTTCTTTATTTCTCCAGAGTGCAGTCTCTCCGTGGGCACAAGAAACTGACAATTTTATGTAACCATGGCAAGCTATGTGCTTTAAATTCTCTCAGGAAAATATATTCAGCAATTAAAAGTGAAACCGCTCATCAGCAGGCGTTTATTTACAGGGCAGTTCCTTTGCGCTTAGAAGAAAGGTCTGCCCTGGTGCGGATCCTTTAGGAAGGCCAGTTAGAGAATCGTCCAGCGAGCGAGCGCTGGGAGGCGGCACCCAGCTCCACCCTGAGCCTCCTAAACCAGGGCTTGGAAGGTCCCTCGGAGTTAATCTTGTCGGGGGAAAGCTGCAAGCGGCACACTAGGGCACCTATTGTTTCAACTTAGTCTGGAAGGGGAATAATAAGTGCTAATGTGAGCATACGACTCGGCATGTTTATTACGATGTCATTATGTCTGATCATTTTACTTCAGTCACTAACATGTGCAATTAGCACACTCTCCAGGGGCTTAAACGCAGTCCTATATTTATTTCTGATCTTAAATGTGACTGGAATTGATTAAACTAATAGGAATAGAAATATTTATCATTAAGCATTTGCTGTGTGAGCCTTGGCCTTTGATAAATGAGGAATGAGTTTCACAGAGGAGTGTGTTTAGACTGAACTAATTTAACCCCACAGAGGCAGACGCCTGCGGGTCGCATGGGGTAGCTCTCCTAGTCAGATAAAAGAGCCCTGTGCACAGGCTGGTCTCCCGTGCTGGGAGAGCAGGGGCTGGCACGTTCCTAATGAAGCATAACGTGGCGTTAGTGCCCAAGACAGCCCACTCTTTACATTCACATTCTTAGATTAGAAGATAATAGAATTACTGCATTGTTTCTGATCTCTACCTGCGACGTGCCACAGATGATCGGGCACACTTGAGAGGGCTGGGCTTGGCCTTTACATACCATACAACAGTGCACAGCTGCGTTAAATGAATAATCCTGGGCAGGGGGTTCTGTGTTTTCTCCTGTTTGTAAATGAATGTGTGCAGAATCCTCCTCCATTAGGACAGAAAGGTTCTGCATTTTAACCGTGAAAAGAAAGGATCCTCAACACAAGAAGAGTTGCTCTACCATAAATCTGATTCAATTTTTTAAATTCATTCATCTAATGTTCATATATTAGGTGAAAATCTCTGAAATCTAGAAGTCTGGGAATTGGTTGCATTGGCCCAAGATTTCCTCTGTGAGTCAAACAGTCCTTGTTTTCAGTATCTTAAAGCTGAAATTATTACCATTAATCTTTTTTTAAAGACCAGACTTAAGTTACTTCTTGGTAGTGAATTTTAATAACTCCCACACCGTCCCAGATGGATCCTGGTGACCTGAGGTAATTAATGCTCCCTAGAAAGGCTGCTGTGCTAATCAGGAGAGTCCTGCAGACCCAGGCCCCTGCCTGTGGGACCCTGCATTGGTGGCACCTGATGCGGCCACAGCTACATCTGCCTTGTGAAGGTGACCGTGAGGCCGACCTCGGCCAGCTGTGGTTTACCCTGGCTCTGGATCTGCTGGCACCCTGGTGTCTTCTCTGTGAAGATGACTTACTCACTATGCTTCCTGAGCTTCCCTGGTTCATGTTCCACAAGCTGGGAAGGTGCCGCCTTGATGTGGCCGCGTGGCGGGAACTCCTGGCTGCACTGGCAGGGCTCCTCCAGAGCTGCTGAGTGCTACGGAAGGCTCATGCGCTCTTCCCAGTTCCAATACCTGCTCTCCTCGTGCCATTAGGTTTCAGTCAAGAGGCTGATCCTCAGCACTGAACTGACACTAAAGCCACTCAATCAAATATCTGTTGTCTTTAAGAACATGAGCGTAAAAGAGGGACGCGAAAGTCACCCACTTTCCCACGTGGTAGAGATTGGAAGGAAGATTGGCATTGCCATCCCACAGCTCCCAAACTTATTTGAGCTAACTCAGCCTCTGAGCTGAAGGAACACCGCTCAGAAATCCCAGCGCGCACAGATCGAGGGGGTGGTGCATCAAAGCAATGGCGGTACCCGTGATTTCATCACGTCCTTTCTCCTCAGTAGATTCTATTTGTTCCACTCCTAATTCTATAAAAAGAGTCGCAGCTATAACTATTGTTCAGATCCTTTCCAAAATACTAATTGTGGGACTACTGATTTATAATCGTGTCAAAGTTGCGACAAGGATTCGTGCAAGGTGGCCGAGAGAAGCACAGGCGAACCCAGGCTCACTTCTAATAGCAACGCAACGTGCCGGACTCCAGGCACGGAGCTGAGAGGGGACCCTGTCTGCATCCGTCCTCTGGATGGTCCAACAGCTCCCTCTACTCCCTCCAAGTGGGAAATATTAATTAGAACAGCACGGTACAGACCTGTGTGGGAGCACCAGCTGGGAAAGGTACCCATGGGCCCCGGCTCTGAAAAGGAACTCTGACAGGGCCCAGAGGGACAGACCAGCAGAGCCAGCAAACCCGCCCACGAGTGCTGCTCCCGTAGGGCAAGTGTCCCTCCATAGGTGGCTGGCAGGAGGTGGCTCAGAGTTATCTCACAGCACTGTCAGTGCTGTGAATATTCAAAGGTGGCTCTGTTAGTCCTGCCTCACTAGCAAAAGCATGGGACATATTAAAATAACATAAACCTGGCCTCCAAAAAATCTGGCTAAGTCCACTCGCCATTACCCTGTTGCCCGCCGTGCTGGCTCTTTCCAGCTAGAGAGCGCTGGGCTGTGAGGACTTGCTGTTCTGAACAGTGACGAAGACCTGGGATTGATTTGTGACACCGGGGTCGATTTGTGACACCCTCATGCAAAACCTCACTGTTTTGCATGTTCTGTGAATTTCCAAGTCTCTCGTCAAGGGGTGCACCTATCTCAGGTGATCAGTTCTCAGGTCCTTTCATTCTAGCTCTGGCCAGGAACCTGGACATGAAAAGTACAATTTGATTTTAAGTCAAAACCCATGGATTCAGACCCAGATCAGCTGGGCCTTCTGTGGATGCTCGTGCACAAAGGAGCTTGCCCTCTACTTATTAGTGACTCTGCACGGGTGTATGCATATGTACAGGCACATTTGTCTACTTATATATAGAATCACAATAAGTGCATTTACCCTATTCAAAACTTCCTGTTTCAGATTTCCCAAAACAAAGACCAGTGATGCTCACTAACTCAATGCCACTAATTTAGATATTTAAACACATTCAGTCACACGCAGTCACTCCTAGTTAAGACCACACTCATCATCTGGACGCCTTTGTCACGGTAGGTGACGCTCCCACTGTCTCGCTGTGGGTGGCTTCCACTTCGGGCCCTTCTCCCGGTGCAAATGTGGTGTCTGCTCACTCACCCACCCATCCACTCAGTCATTAATGTGCTAGAGGCTTTCTGAGCTCTGAGAAGCCCCGGGTCAGCGCGTGGGAGCTCCAGCCCAGACGGACCCTGGGAGAAGGTGGGAGAGCTGCTTAGTATTAGAGCTTTGCATCCCAAAATGCCAGTGCAGACTTGTGGTTCCCCATCTTGCACGGCCGGCCACTGCCTAATGTCTTCATGCTAAGATACACAAGTGCTTTATAAACTGCTTTCTCTCATCATTTAATCCTTGCTCATTTCCCACTCACCCTTTACACACACACGTGCAAAGTGAATGTAATACACTCATTTACCAAATTAAAACAAAAACAAATGATTTAGGCTTCACACCATGCTAACAAAGAAACAGGCTTGTAAAAATATGAATTTATTAGCACCATCATTCCAATGCACCTTGATAGAAAATATAATTAAATCAGCATTTTTTTATTACTCACTCAGCATAAATTGTCGCCAGCTCTGCACGACAGATACAAAGCATTATTTGTGCAAGAGGACAATGGTGTTTGAGGCTAAGGTCTTTTTTTTTTTTCTTCAATCTGAAAAAGATCCCTGTGCCCAAACCCAGGCAAATAGAGGCAGATGGTGAATAACTTTATCCCCACCAAGCCACCAGAAGCCATCATCATGCCAATTGCCAGAGCACTGTGTACATGTCAACGAACCAACAGCTGACAAATGGGGGGCTCTTAGAAGTCACTAATCATTTGGCATCTAGTGTTTCAGACAAGCTGAATCCCAGGAACTCATCGATGAAAGGCAGCTTCTACTGCTCGGTCCCAAGTTTTCAATCTGCTTTTAAGAGCAGGTGCTGGCTTAGTTGGGGATATTGCAACAAAACATCATAAACTGAGCAGGTTAAATTTTAAAAAATGTGCCTGTCACAGTTGCTGCGGGGCCCAGGAGTCAGGTGGCATTTGGGATCTGCTGCGGAGCCACTTCCTGTTTGTGGATGGCTCCCTCTCATTGTGTCCGTCCGTTGCTCTCCACCAGTTGTGCTTTGGAAGACAGAGATCTCTGACCCCCTGTCCTGTCGTAGAGACACCAACCTAGCATAAGAACCATGTCTCCAAATATCAGCACATTGAAAGCCGGGGCTTCCACGCGCGAACTTCAGAGGGACACAGACGTTAGCAGGTACTGGCAAGTTCCGTCTACAAATTCGGCCTCCGAATTTCAACTTCCTTAGACTCACAGGTGATGTCAAAAATGGAGCAGTTTAATTCTGAAAGACTCATTATAAGGTAAGAAAACAATGCAGACCAATCTTAAAACAGAAAAACAACACAACATTCCCAGCCGCCCTTAGGACAGTTCCAAGTTTCTGGAGATAGCAGGACCCACTTCCTACTGTGGCCCCATGCACCACGGAGAGGGAAGAGGCAGGTGCTGCTGGGTAGGGCTCGCTGTAGCCCACACTCCCCTCTCCTGGTGTCTCCCGTGGGATCATGGTGCACGGCAGCAACTGTGGCTTCTTCAGCCAAAGCCTTGCCCTCCCTAGTGTGGTTTCCCAATCCTTCCTTTCTCTCACACTCCCATAGCTAATTCCCTGTGTGATTTTCGTGGAACCTGTCACAACAGAGGACCTGGGAATTTCAAGACCCAACTCTCTGTAGACTTCCCTTACCCTCCTCCAATCCAACTCACTCCTCTTTCACAGTTGAGCTTGGGCTAATGCTGCTGCACAATGCATCCATGGTGGGGCTAGGAATGAAGAGAACTGTCCAGCAGAACACACGGTCCAGTATGATGGACACACCCCTGTCAGCCCTGGGTGGACAGAGCAGCCAGGAGCAGCGGGTGCCAAACTAAAATCGGGATGCCCCAGCTCCTAACTGGGCAACTAAGACCAACGAGCGCTCAGGTAGAAAGAGGGCCAGCTGATAAATAAGCCCCCCTGCTGCTCTGCCCTGTGAGAAGGTATAGGCAGGAATGCACCCCGCCAATGGCTGCTGCCCAGAACTCCCTGGAGACATCTGAGTGACTGGCTGCCTCGTCCTCCATGGGACATGGGAAGCTCCAGTTCTGCAGAGGGAAACCTTTCCATCACCCCTTATCACACTGAAATGCCCTGATCTAGCACATCTGGAGAAAATGAAAACAGGGAAAGGCAGGTCTCTGGATTCACAGGGGAAGCTTCTGGCGTTGAAGGCACGGGTGCTAGTGTGAACGGCATATTTGGGCATATGGTCCACGTGACACCTTCGGGGGCCACTGAATGCAGGCATGTGAGCCCCCACCCTCAACCCAAGCACACCAGGACTCAGGACAGGTGAACTGCTGAAAATAGACACTTCTTCAAGAGATCGTAGATTTAAAATAAAATTCCCCGACTAGCTCAGTGTGAACCTCTGAACTGTGTGAACGGAAAAGGCCTCGTAAAGTAAGTTTACACTTACTGTGTAAACCATAGTTCTCTCCTCAACACGGCTGCCTCAAGTTCTGTTCTAATCTCCATGGGACCAGGACGAGTTGGAGCCCATCTGGAGACAGGCCAGGATGGCTGCAGGGGAAGCAGCCTTAGAGGCCAGGACGCGGAGCTCTGGAGGCAGAGCCTTGTCCAGGACCGGCGTCTGCTTTCTTGTCTGGTCAAAGCACCCTCAGGTCTTGGCACTCAATGGGATAGTGTTTGGGAGAAGCCCTAGGTTTACCTTCCTTTACCTGTTCAACTGCTGAAAACTTCTAGCCCACAGTCAAAGGGCTCCTTCTCAGTATCTGATGAAGTAAATCTCCTAGTCTGAGCCAGAGAGGTGAATCTGGTGATAATTCCTGCCGCAGAAGGTGGAGAAATGGGAGTGCTGGGGTGGAGGTCCCAAGAGGATGCAGGGGAGATGGGATACCAGGGGACATGACTCTAGGGACAGTTTAATCTCATGAGCTGGGCAGGACATGCAGCGGAGAAGATGGCCACGGCCATGCTGCAGTCCTTGAAGGCTGGTGATCTGAGCACCATGGTGACCACCGGGAGAGCTCAGAGAAGTCAGGCGGGACGAGTTAAAACAGGTAGTGTAGTTGGTGCCTAAATAAGTCACACACACTCACTCACACACGCACACACATGCACACGCAACAGAGCTGCAAAAATACATACTACACAAGTCAACCTCTGCGCAGTCAGAGAACGGACACAGCCAGTCTGCGCTCATGAAAGTCAGAGGAACGCTGCCGGAGGAGGCCGGGCAGACACAGTGCAGCTCGGGGACTTCCCAGGTGAGGGACTGTCACACGTCTTATTTTGAGGCCATGATTACTAGGAAGCCTGCCGTGGCCTGAATCCAGTGAACAGAACACTAAGCTGTGCCCTACCATGTGGAAACTGTGCCTCCGCCACCACAGCCCGGTGCTTCCTGCGGGTTCCTGGAGCCCACGGGGAGCTGATGTTTCTAAACACCAAGCTAGTGCCCAGGGCGGACCAGGCGGCAGCGGACTTCCTCGGCAGGTCCCCTGCACCCCGTGACACAGTGTGTGAACATGAACAGTGGTGGCGGCTCACGGTGCAACGCGTCACCTGTGAACCACGAGGTTGCTCCTATAGCTGTGTCCGGGCCCCAACGAGGATGGTGATTTATGGTTTTAGGCCGAGCTCCACCATCATTGTTCTCACCTTTGTTTCCATCATAGTTAATTAAAGGGAAGGTCATTGTCACCTTATGTTTTAAACCTTCTTAACATAATATATCACTGCGCCACGCTTTAATAAGGGATCTGTGAAGGAATGGTGTAATAGGAAAAAAGTTTACGGCATAATCCATCCTGTTCACAATTACACTTTAGCTCTTGCACATAATGAAAGTTAATAAGGAGGCAAAATGAAGGGTCTGTCTGGGGACTCACTCAAGTGTTGATTAATTGGCTGGGTGATGTAATGGAACAAGAAGATGCCAGCCTGTCGAAACTGCAGGCAAATGTGACCCAGCAAACTCTATTTAAAGGACAATATCTCCTTCTTTTTTTTCTTGCAAATTGCTACCCTCAAATGATATGAAATTAATTAAACAACTGTTTATTGAATGCCTTCAGAAACCCAGGCCACGAAGGGTGAAGTAAAGCCCCATTCCCACCCCTGAGGGACCACAGTCCAGTGTTGGTGGAGACACAAAGGAAGGACAAATTATTTATTCTAAAGTGGTTACTCCTGAGGATACCAGAATTAGTTAAGATTCATCAGAATGACTGAAATAATATCAAGTACTCTAGGCACATCTGCCAAGAACATGCTAAATCCGTTTTCAAAAGCCATTTATTTTATTTAACCAACACTTAGAAGCTCTTACTGAAAGACAGAAATTGTTCTGAGCATTCTCCAGATAGCAGATCTTTTTTAACCCGTAACATCTCTGTAAATGCAGATTCTAACAGAGTTCTCTGAAAATGAGGGAACTGAGACACAGAGGGGTCAAGTACTTCACGTGCGGTTGCACAGCTACGAGGTGGTAGAGTGGGAACCCTCAGTTCATAACTGTAATGCTGTGTTCTCTCTGAAATCGGTTTTCAAGCGTTTTGGAAAAGAATTTCTTTTATAAAATTTGAAATGTTTGGACACTATGTTTTGTGAAGATCTTAGAGGACTATGTATCTCCAACATTAATGCCAGAAGTGATATGAACCAAAGGACCCAGGAGGTCCAGTGGGACGGGAAGAAAGACGAGGGAGCTGTGTTGAAGCTCACCCTTCACCTGCTTTCCCAAGGCCAGCGGCTGCCAGGCCCGACGTCAGGGAGAACAGCTGGGTGCTGGGGGGGGGGGTGGCTCGTCCACAGCGTGGCCCCTGGGAGCGGGCAGAGCCCCTTTCACAGTGTCCCCAGGATAAACGTGGATATATGCGTGCTTAACACAGACTGGGGGCTAGAGTGACCCACAAGGGAGCCAGCCATTGTGCCCACTGCTTCTGAGACTGTCCCTGTGATCCACTTCCTGGTCCTACACCATCGTGAGCCCCTGCCCTGGAGGGTGGAAAGATCCAGGGACCGGCTCGGAGTGTCCAGAGTGCGGGGAACATGCTGGATATTCAAGGCCACAAAGATGGCATGGCTTCTGTCCAGGGTTCACAAGGGATGGAGGTGACTCCTGGCCGGTGACCACAAGGGCTTGATGTCAGCGAGGAGCCGATTCCCGCAGCAGCCAGGGGACCTACCTGACTGCAGCCTCTGAACGGGATCTCCGGCAAGGACGCCCATAGGAGCAGCCTCCACATTTCAGACCCACGGGAACACTGAGGTGGGAGGGTCTTAGACGCTGAATGACTGAGCGTGGGGGTGATTTGTTATGCAGGGGTAGAGGGTTAAAAATGAAACTCCTTTTATTCTATACACACATCTTTTCCAGTAGAGACTGAGACATTCAGGGGATGTCAAGGAATGAGATGAGAGGCGCTTCTGCATCCAAGGAGCCATTCAGGAGACAGTGGGGCAGAGGAAACAAGACCCAGCTGAGAAGGACCGTGGAGGGAGAGAGGGGCAGGTGGGGCGATCCGCAGCGCAGTGGGGCCTTTTAGGGTGGCTTCCGGGACAGCAAGCCAGAGGACAGCACCACAGGCCGCACAGGGGAACCCTGTTCCTCTTCTCTGCTCCTCTCCGGCCACCCCCAGGCAGCTGCCGGAACCTGATCAATGCTTCAGGAAGGCGGGGACATTGCTGTCCACCTGTGTCCCAGGCAGCACTTCCTCTTCTTGGACGCGGCACCATTCTTTACAAAGCTGGCTTCTTTTCCTGGGTGCTGAAGGTGGGTGGAGAGCCCCCCTGCTCTCGTGGCTGGGTGGTTTGGAAGCCCTGGGATGGTTCCAGAGCTTGCTGAGCATCATCATCTGTGCGAGACGCCTGGCTTGGCACTTCTCTCACCTGTGTAAGTGCCCCAAAGCCCACGGGCAGCTTCAGTGAGCCTGGGCACTTCCCAGTTACACCGAGGCTTACGGTCTTCCAACACCGATGTCGATGTTTTCCAGAACGCCAGCAGTTCTTTCATCATTTGCATCTTCAACCATCTCTTTTTATTGATTCTAAAACGGAATAGAGCACTGAGTGTGTGACCTTGTTTTCTGGGGAAATGTTTACCTTCTAGTAACAGGAAAGAATATTTTAAGTTAGATTTGAATACCAGTCCTGTGGGAATTTCTTCCTCTTCTAAGCGTAGGATGCAGGAGGTTTTAGTCAGCTTGTTCATCGCTGTGACCAAAAGAACTGACAAGAACAGCTGAGAGGAGGAAAAGTGTTTTGACTCACGGTTTCAGAGGTCCAGTCTATGGTCAGCTACTCCACAGCTCTGGGCCTGAGGTGAGGCAGAAAGCTCCAGGGCAAAAAGTGTGGCAGAGGAAAGTAGCTCAGGACAGGGCACCTGTTCATCAGGACGAAATGTAAACCCCCAGTGAGCCACCTCCTCCAGGGACAGCCCACCTGCCTACAATGGCCACCCAGTTAATCCACTCAAGTGGCGAAAAGCACTGATTGGTGAAGGCTCTCATAAGCCGATCACTTCACCTACGAACATTCTTTTCTTTTAGTATTAGGTGAGTATGGGAAATGGAGTTACAATCAAGGGGGAAACATTATCAAACAATCAAGAACAAATGTATATATACTTAGTTATCCAGGGCTAATGCCATGTCATGGATGCCCAGCTTGGGTTCCCCATGTTGCTGTTTCCCCCAGAAGAACTCCTGAGTTAAATGGATATCTGGTGGAGGTTGGAGATCTCCTTCCGAGATGATTCCCCCATATTCCCACCCTCCAGTCTCCTAGATATTCTTCCTTAGCCCTCCTCCCACCCTGTCCCCCACCCTACACCTCCAGGTATCCTGGGTAATCATCCCCCTGTTTGCATAAAGATTCATACAATTTGAGGTTATTATTAGGTGAGCCATCTAACATACTGCTTCCCGATGTATTCTAAGCTTCCACAGATGAGAGAAACCATTTGGCCCTTGAGTCTCAGAGATTGGGATACTTCACTTAACATAATTCTTTTCATCTCCATTCATTTGATTTCAAAAGCCATAATATCATCTTCTCTAATGGTCGAGTAATATTCCATATATGTACCAAATCTACAAACATTCTTGTACTCTGTCACACGTGAGCCTTTGGGGGACACCTTGTGTGCAACCCATACACAGGACACAAGTTCACGGGCTCGTGACTGGGATACTGCATCCAGCAGAGGGTACGAATCAGCCCCATCCATCTTCAGTGGCCACTTCCCTGCTGGCAGCTCAATTGCAGGCCCGTGGGAGGGGAGTGGGAAAGAGCCTACCACACCCTGGGCAGGGCCACCTTTCCTTAGGGCCACCTCTTCCACTCGCCAGCTTGGGGCCTTGCATGAGTGCCCATCATCTGGACCTCAGCTTAAATTCCTAAGTATATCTAACCTCTAAAGGGAGGACTTGAACCATCACAAAGCACATAGCTGAGTCACGGGGCAGGGGCTCAATTTCTAGGGATATTGATAGCTTCTTCTAAATACAGTAGTCGCTGTTTACACTGATATTCACTAGGATGGTGAGTCCTGAATCTCTGTACCAAAGTGAAAATGCTGTCCCGGGGAGCTGGGACGTAAGAAGTACACCCTCCTCCAAAGCCCTTTCGACTGTAACTTTGTGAGACAAGAGTGGTGCATGTTAACCACACAGAGGTCGGGAAAAGGCTGCCAAGGCTGGGACTGGTTTGCTCCCTGCATCTGTCCCTTGGCTGATGCAGTAGTCACTCATTTGCTGCACGGGAGCTGACTTCTTCCCTGCCTTTGAGAAGAGTAAGCTCTTCATCCCTCTAATCACTCCGGAGGGCTTCACGGTGTGGAATTCTGCTGAATTCCTTCCTGGAGTGTGTCTTCTTGTCCCGAAGGGCCATCTTCTGCTCCTTGCTGGCTTTGCGGGGCCCACAGGAATTGCCTTAGGCTGGTTCCTACTCCACTCCATCCACTTCCCTCTGTGGTTTGTGGGGAGATACTCACAAGCAGCTCTTCTTGGTCAACAAGTGTGACCTCCAGACCAGCCTGAAGCTGCCATCCCCGTGCTGGAAGAGCCTGGCTTCTTAAGAATCTGAACATACGTGCTCACAAAATGACCAGACCTAATGGTTTTCAGCAACTCAAGGAGAATGACTGAGCCAATCGCAGGAAGTTGACACAGATTGCGGGGACATAGAAGTGTCCACAGTGGTGGGGACACTGCTAAGCCACAGGAGGGGTGAGCCAGTTCCTCACCCATGCTTTCCATCAGCTTTATGATATTTAAATGGGCAACTTCCATTTTTGTCCAGTGAGCCCAAGGCCGGGGCTCCCTTGCAGGCAGTTCTGTTAACAGTGAGGCCATACTTTCTTCTCTGTTTCTGTGCTTTAGAATTTTTTCAATATTAAGGAAAGCTGCACATTTTGAGTGTTTCAATATGGCAAATCTGTGGGTCAGAATCTGCCCCTTCCTGGGCTTGCTGCTGCTCCTAAAGAGGGCTTCAAGTGGCTTGCTGAGTGCTTTCCCAGGCTGAAGCTTCTGTCTCTGGATGTGAAATGAGGTAACTGGGCTAATTGGATTTTGTCCTGATCCAAACAACCTTCAATTATCTCTCTTATTTCAGAAGCAACCATCAAGTCTTCCCCGATACAGGGGATAAAGTCTCCCTCACCCACATCTCTTCCTTTGCACCCACATTCCCAACTCCTCATCCTTGACTCTCCTCCTCTGCCTCCCCCGTTCCCTCACCACCCACCCAGTCCCCAGGCCCACCAGCCAGGTCCACCACCCCTGGTTGGCACTCAGCATTGCAAGAAGCCTGAGCCATGAGCTTTCACACCTGGGATCTGGGAAGCACTGCACAGCCCCCGCTGTCGGTGAGGAGGGACTTTGGTGCAGAGTCTGTAGGAGCCACAGAAAGTGTTTGGGTCCACTGAAGAAGCAAATAGGAGCACGGTCCACCGTGGGACCCCGCAGAATGCGACTGCTGCTTCCCTTCTTTCATAGAAAACTTCCCAGGCGTCCCGGATGGCTGAGAGGTCGTATTGGCATCTGTCTTAGTTTGGGCAAATGTCGCTCCCCACAGCATTCCAGAGCTGGTAGCGGGCGGAACGACCCGGACCTGGGCTGTTCCCGGGAGCCAAACAAGACGGGTCGGGGAGGCAGGGACGAAGGGGGCAAACGCTGGTGCCCGGCAGCTGGAACGCTGGACCCTGCTTTCCGCATGTCCCTTTCCTCCTGATTGGGAGAGAAAAAACTCAGTCTCACGCGTGGGTGACACCTTGAAATTTCTCCCTTTTATTTCTCACACACATGGATTGATATAGCTAGAGCAGGCTGCTAAGGGACCAATGGTGAAGCAGACTGACTTATTCCAGCCAATGAGCGACTGTTATGTTGATGTCGTCATCTATCACCCACCGGGAAGGTGCAGAGGGAGAGAGAGAGAGAGGAAGAAGCACTAATGCGCAGGCGTGTAGCCCATCTCGCTCAGAGCCCGTGAAATATGAAGGGGGAGGGAAGAGAAGTGTTATGGCGTCCAGTACGGCGATTTTTCTTTTGCACAGAGCCCAACAGGCAAAAATATCATGGGCTGGGGTGCTAAAACAAGCCGCTTCCGTCCCACAGCTCTGGTGGCCGAGGTCTGAGGTCAGGTGCTGGTCCACTCAGCTCCTTACAGGGGCCTCTTCCTGGTTTGCAGGTGGACAGCCCCATGCTGTGTCCTCGGGCTGAAAGAGTGATCATTTCTCCTGCACCAGTGCTGCAAAGGGTGCTGGCCGTTCACGTGCTCCAGTCTGCCTGGCTGACCACCTCTCAAAGGAGCCGCCGCCTCCGAACACTGCCAAGCCAGGTGTTTGGGGTATCAACGTACTAGTGTTCAAGGGACAGGAACTTCGCTTCTTAAGACATCGGCCTGCCATTTCTGCCCAATCTCTGCACCTGAGCCTCCCTGAGCTTCTTAAATGTGTGGCTTATGCACTGTCTAACCTCTCAAAGTAGAAGAGGGTTACTGGGTCCCTGCCACACACTTCATAGGGCGCAAGAATCTTGGGGAAGTTTTGACAATGACCCAAACCTCTTGTGCAATGCTTTCTATTATTAGGATTGCTTTGCTTTTTCCCAAGTAATTCAATAACTTCTTTTTTCAAATATTATGGTGAAATTTTTTGTTTTAAAGACAGAGGGACAGTGTGAGAGACAGAAACATTTTTTTATTTAGTTTTTCATATGGCTTTCGTTGCTATGAGACGTCATTGTGTACGTGGTGCTGAGGTTCGAACACATGTCCTCACACATGCCAGGCAAGCGCTGTAACTGCCGAGCCACCGCTCCAGCCCCATGGTGAACTTTTTTTTAATGAAATGTATGTTCCAAAAACCACCAACCTGCTTTTAGCTCATTCTAACTTTTTCCCAGCTTTGATCTTTGACTTTAATGTTTGAAATGAGACTGTGACTTTCAAATTCACAAATATCGGAACAACTGAAAGCATAATCAATTGAAGGGGGCACCAGAGGTTGTGTGAGAATGAGTCGACAGGACCCCAAGGTGGTTTCTGAAGCTTCCAACAGGCCCCCCACCATTCCTTTTGCTCAGGAACATCTGAGTGGAATCACACAACCGAAGTCCTTCCTCCCGCTGTTCCCAGCAACCAAGTCCAGGCTCAGCAGCTTTGTAATGGCTTGAAAGGAAGAATAGTTTGTCAGCTGGCTTAATAACCAACTTCATGCAATTATGGTGCATAATAAATTAAAGTTGACATTTAATTTTCATCCACAGGTCATGGTAATTAGGATATCTTTGGGAATCTTATTCTTTCTACCACAGTTATATTTATTTAAGACTTCATTTCTTCATTATTTCAAGGGGACTGGTAGACACATGTGGACAGGTCAGTGGAAACTAAAACAAACCACTGATCTAAGTCTTATTTCCATTTGCTAGCTTTGAGATCTCCCTGACCATTATGCTCATTCGTTTCCTGTTTCCAGGACTTCCTCAGTCTCACATCCACCTATGTCTCACAATTTCCTCAATTTCATGACTTCCTCAGTTTTATTACTTTCTGTGTCTCATGACTTGCTGTGTCTCATATCTTCCTAAATCTCATGACTTCCTCAGTTTCATTACTTCCTGTGTCTTACTACTTCCTGTGTCTCATGACTTCCTGTGTCTCACAACTTCCTTAATTTCATGACTTCCTGTGTCTCACAACTTGCTATGTCTCACTTCTTCCTGAGTCTCATGACTTCCTCAGTTTCATGACTTCTTGTGTCTCACTACTTCCTGTGTCTGACATCTTCCTAAGTCTTATGACTTCCTGTGTCTCACGTCTTTCTGTGTCTCTCTGCTTCTTGTGTTGTACAACTTCATGTGTCTCACATCTTCCTAAGTCTCATGGCTTTCTGTGTCTCACTACTTCTTGTGTCTCACATCTTCCTGGGTCTCACAACTTTCTGTATCTCACTATTTCCTGTGTTTCACAATTAATGGCTAGAAAGACCCAGACCCTGTTCCTGGCATGTGTTATGGGGTATCATCAGAATACCACTGGCTTCATGGGATAGCTCTTTCATCAAACACCTGTCACATCAGAGCACCTGTGTATGTCCCCTCTACCCACAATGACTCTTCTCTATCCCTCTGTCTTGTGCTATCCAGAAATTTGAGGATGGTGCACTAATAACACTTGATTATTGCAGTGTAGAACCACAAATAAAAGACGTGCTTTGAAGTTTTAAGTCTTTAAGAAAGACTACCTTCAAGCCTTTCTTAGCTGCAATAAACCTTCTTCAAAGAAATAAGTTCTATCAGTGTAAAGAGAAACACCCAAGGTACTTACCCAATACATCCTTAACTGAGAAATCAATAAAACCCACTAATTTATTGTTTCCTGGTTATCTTTAAAATACTACTAACAGAAGGACCTGTGAACATTAATGAATGCAAATAATTCAGGATTTAACAATAGCATGAAGATGTACTTAAAGGAAGAAGCATAAACACATGCTTTCTCATGTGCTCTCCAATTCATCATTGCATTCTCTAAAACTCTGGGGTGTTGCATTTTAGGGTCCCACTAAATAAATCAAAACAGTATACTATCTGAAATTAGGAACCAGACAGAAGAGCAGTCGAATTAATTCACCGTAGCAATCTCCACCTAGGAGACTCCCCTGAGGGAGAACATCATGTGTCCATTTCCATGGGCAGAGATTTAAATGCATCTCTCCTGTTAGTTTTACATGCTGAAATCCCTATGCATTAAAATAAGAATATATCTATCGTCTCAGAGGAGAAAGCTGAGGTCTGCACCGGCCTCTAAATGAATCCAATTAAGTGTGATCAAGTTCCACGACCACGTTTTAGAATCATATGGCACACTTGAGCAGGGCATAGGTAGAATGATAAATGTGTCCATGTATATTTCCAAACATTCAACCCTGGCCCCACCAGTGAAAAGAAAGCCCAAAGTGAGAGCTATGGACACCGGCACTCGCAGGCCGAAACCCCATCCTCTAAGCCTTCATCTCGCAGCTACACACACAGACACAAAGACCGTGCTCAACACAAGTGTTGTTAAACACCGGTCCCCGAATTCCACTTCATTCCCCCTGTGGTGGGTTTGGGTGGGGGGCACGAAGCGTGGCCGGGCTCCTTGGAGATAATGTGATACGGGGCTGGAAGCCCTCCTCGGATTTCAAACAGGTCAGCCTGTCGCAGCTTTATGTGAGAGCCAATTACATTAATTTTCCACAGTCGCCAAATACATATTTCATTTCCATCTCCCACCAGAGATGGGGTCCGGGGATCCTGTTTCGAAAGGCTCTTATCACTAAGTAACATTCACACCCCCAAAGGAACCCTTGGCAGCCGGTGGTCCATTGAAGTGATTGAGCCAGGCCCAGGCCGCCTGACGGTTCTGTGGAGCGGTCGCAGCCGCCTGCGCTTGGGGACAATGGAGCTTCCGCGTCAGCCACATTGTCAATAAATTTCAATTACACTAATTGCCAAGAGTTCAATGAGAGCACTTTGAAAGAGGAGAGAAAGGAATATAAAAGAGGGAGCTTATGCCTCCTAGGGACAAAGCAAGGGGAGCAGTAAATGGTCTGTTTTCTAATGGGGGCATTCGAGTAGTTTCCAACACGGCTTAAGCAGGTTTTACAAGCTGTTCCGGTTTCAGGCACCCTGTTTTACATTTCTTTGTTACTGTCTCCAAACAACATAGACAGAAGCACAATTATGTGGTGCTGTATTTCAGGGGAGATTTAATTTCTCAGAGTTCTTTTCTTGTTGTTGTTTTCAGTACAGCAGTCGGGGCTGCTTGGCTGGATAATCGTGACCGCTTCAAAGCTAACCCAGAGGATAGCATGAAAGTCAGGGCAGACTGTCCCTGTTACATGCTCTCAGGGAATGCAAGAAATGGAAAAAGAAGGTCCTGGAAGACACATATTGAAGCTAAGTCAGGCAGGTAGGTACGTGGCCTGGGGCGTGGCCTGTCCCGTAAGGCAGCTGGACCCTGACCACCTTTCCACTATGGGCAAGTCCTCAACGCTCACCGGTGCTGGTCCCCACAATAAAGAACGGGGCAAAACACAAGGACGGTTTCCTGACACCTGGCACAAGAGCTCCAGAACCTGGGGACAGATGGGGCCTTATCCACCCAAGGCTGTTGACTGCGGGACCAGAGAGCCCCGAGAACACCCAGCCACAGGGCACAGCTCGCAGCTCACCCCTCATGCCAGGCAGAGCATAATGAGGCCAAGATGACAAGAGAGGCGGCACACCTGCTGGGCTCCCCTGGAACCGAGGTTTAAAGAGCTAACTGAGGCTTTCTTCCAGAGGAAGCGTCATTTATCACAGCTCGTTACAGTAGAAGGGACAGGCACAGAGTCAGCCCCAGCAAGCCACAGCCATTAACCTGCACGGGCCGCTTCCCTGCTGTAAATTGGGGAAGGTGGCAGACCCTTAACTTAGCAGACCTCGCCACCCAGCACCGCGCCAACCCTCTGCGCACCCACACTCACTTCAGCCTCAAGCCGAATTCTCGGGGCCACCTTTCCTCATCTTCCAGCATAGAACCTGAGCGCTGGAGACAGCGGGGTCCGTGACACTTTTCCATCGCTGCGTTGCTTCTTCCAAGGATATCTTCATTTTCAGCAGCATCTCTGCTCACTGAAGAAGGGAAAGCTGCCTGCTCTGCGAAGGGGTTGGGAGTGTCCAGGAGCAGATGGGTAGATGGGAAGAGCCTGATCTGTGGACACATGGTGCTAATTACACCCTGGGAGGATTAACAGAGGAGCGCACCATGCCCACCTCTGAGCACATCCAGGGAGGTGGCCACAGGGCTGTGGTCCAGGGAGGCCCGGGTCCTGGTGAGTTCATCAGGGCAGAGTGTGTCCATGCAAACGAGCCGTCCTCCCAGCACGGCTAGGCTGCTCTGGGGCGGCTCGCTGGCCTGTCTCTGTGAGGGCCTTCAGTTAGTGTCTACTTGGTCACAGGATGCCCCCATCACCCCAGACCCTTTTCGGTAGAAGGCTAACAATCAAAAACAGAGAACGCAAGATGTGAGATCGGAATGTTTAGGGCCGCTGGTCTTTGTTCTTCAGTGTTTGGAAAAGACTCAGGACACTTGTGCATGCATGTGTGTGTGTGTGTGTGTGTGAGAGAGAGAGAGAGAGAGAGAGAGAACTTTAATTAAAAATTTGTACAAATACAATTTGAAAAATCAGAGTGCATCCCCAAATGCCTGTGGCCCTTGGTGTTGCTCGCGGGGTGGGAGGGGACCCTGGAGGCCTCTTCCCCCTCAGAAAGAGGGTTTTCTTTGGGGACTTCTGGCCCCAGTGTCACCAGGAGCACCTTTCCGTGACAGCCTCTGAATGCACCCCTCGCAGGGTCTCGCTTGCGGTGTAGGGGAGGACTCACCCTCACGGTGTGAGCAAACACCTGCCTGCTGCTTCCTCGTGTCCTCGACATTGACGTCTGTTGGTTGATCTATAAATTGGATATCAGCCCAAGTCCATCTGTCTGCGCAGTCTACCTCTACACTGCCTCCACCAGGAAACAGCACACCCAGAAGCAAGCAGAGATTCATTAGTGGAACTCTAGCTGCGAGTGCAAACCCTCTGGCTACTCCAAGCTATCACTCAGGAGGTGATCCATAAGGTACTGGAGGAAGTGACCTGCACTTGGGGCCCATCAACTCAAAACTAGGGACTGCAGAGACAGATGCACGCCCTGCAGCCTCCAGGGGACCCTGTATGGTGTGGGTACCAAGTGGGCAGTGACCAAAGAAAACCCATCCTCCAAAATTATGGAAACAGGTACTCACACATGCCCGCATCTACACAAACTCACCTACACACTCACACACACACACTCACACACACACTCACACACACACACTTACCCACACTCACATACATACACTCACACTTACCCACACACTCACACTCACCCACACTCACATACATACCCACACACTCACAGAAACTCACTTACACCCTCACACACTTACACTCACCCACAATTACATATACACCCACACACTCACACAAACTCACACACACCCCACACAAGTGTGTGTGCACACTCACATATGCATACGCACTCACACACACATTCCTGCACACTCACATACACACACCCCACACAATTGCATGTGCACACTCACACATGCATGTGCACACTCACACATGCATGTGCACTCACACACACACACACACTCATGGACTTGGGACAAATTAGGTCAAAGCAGGTAGAAGGGACTTCCATTTGAAATGTCTTCTACTTACATTGAGGGGCATTGAAAAAGGTTTGATCAATGACATTTGATATAGTTGTTTCCTTTTACTCCTTGAGTTCTCTAAGTGTCTGCCCCTAGCATGGGCTGGCTTGTCCCCTTAGTTATCTATCTGATTCAGCTTGTGTTGATTTCATCCAGGGTTTGGCTTTCAGAATCCCAGGAGACAGGATGGGGAGACATTGCCCGGCCTGGAGTGTAAGATTTCAGCTCCACTCTGAGGACCCACATTACCCAGGAAGCAGAGAGCCCACCTCGGGTCACATGACCCACAGGCTTTGAAGGATGGAAGTAAAGAAGCTCACCACCTCAGCCTCAGGAAGGTTAACTGCACCAGGAGGGTGCTCCCCTCCATGGCTGCAGGGTGAGGAGCAGGTGGAAATGACCATCTCCCAGTGCTGACCTTGCTGCTTTTCAGAAGAAGCCACCCCTACTTCCCCCTGAGCTGCCTGAGTGTGGAGACCACATAGTCTCCCAGGTGATGCTCCCTGAGCTTTCGCTCCAAGCCAGGCCATGGGTTGGACTTCTCTAGCATGCACCATCCTTCCAGGCCTCTGAAACGTTGCCTGGGGTCAGACAAGGCAGGTATTGCTGCTGATTTTACAGGGGATGAGTGAGAGCGTGGAGTGGACAACTAACTCCCTCATGAAAACACAGCTGATGGGTGGCCAGGCCAGATATGGGGCCCAGACTACCATCTGCCCAAACCGGGGTTGCTAACCACCACAAACCAACCATCTCCCATTCATCTGGAATGCAGCACCCCCTCCTGGGTAAAGTGACGCTGTTGATGGCTGGAGTTGGAGCGGGCTAGGTCTTCAGTGACCGCCACTGTACATGGAGGCTCAACAGGGTGGGCTAACCGCACCATGGACTCCCAGGGAATGCCCAGGGTGGACGAGGAAACAGCCTGTGCCTGTCCATTCCTGGGCACACCTGGGTGTGGCTGAGGTCGCCTGCCTCCCTGGGCTCTGAGCACCGCTGAGAGCCTGTGCTGAACGTTCGAGGCAGTTTGAAGGGGGCCTGGGTGTCCTCCGCTTCCCAAGGCCATTTTGATTGCTTTCTGAGTTCCTCGCGCAGTACCCAGAGGCACCTTTGCTGGAGACAGCAGCAAGGTAAGCCGGGGGCACTCCCAGCGTCTCGGGCAACTCAGCTTGGGTTTTCAGTTTGCATATTGCACCCATCGCTCCAGGAGCCCCAAGACAGCGGCTGTGGCTCTGAGCACTGGGGTTACTGACCTTGCGCACTGCAAATGCTGTTCCTTCTGTTTTCAAGGGAAAACCAAAAAGCGAGACCCTAGGTGTCGTCCTTATCCTGCAGTCCCATCTGTGTCCTTCTCTGTTTCTCCGCTCATCCAGCTGAGTGGAGGAGCAGACCCAGGCTGCTGTCACCCTCTCTACACACATGGCCACCCGTCAGTGGGGACATCTAACTCCTACAATTCTGTGCTTTCTCCTCTTAAATGGGAAACAAATGATCCTTTATATTTAAAGGATTGAAAATGAGCTTAAACCACGCTGATTGTGTTTATTTCTTTTTCTGCTCTTGTTCTGATGTTCTTTTCTGGAAATGTTCGGGAAATCCTCAAGGAGCATTTAAAATCGGAGGCGAGGATTGCAGCTTGTAGGCTGAGCATGCTGTGGAGTGTGGCCGCAGCATCGGTGGTTTCAAGCCACCAGGGTGAAAAGCCCCTCGTGGCCATCGAGGGTGGCTTATTGTTCCTGTCGTCATCCATTTGTATCTGCCAATAGCCGCTGCCTAAATCAATGCCCCTGATGAATATTGCTTGAAGGAGGAAATGCAGCAGATCATTTCCTAGTAGTGGATATATTCATCTCTTCTGTGGTGACATTTGTCTCTCAGGTATGCAATTACACGACCTGTCCCAATTTTATAAGCAATTAACAGAATTTACTGGGATTCTTGAAATTAAAATTATGGAATATACAATTGCTTGCTTTCCTGATTTTCATTTTTCCTTGATTAGAATGAATCATTAATACTGAGGCATAGAATGGAGCAGAGACCAGAAGCCGCCACCATCCAGCTCTGACCCTCAGTTGCCACCCCTTACCGCTAAATGTCTGATGCTACCTTCATCACTCACTCCACATTCACCTGGGCACCCACAGCTGTGTGTGCCACGCATGCGTCAGGGGCGACACAGTGCTGTCATGCTTGTAGTCGTGGGAGTGGCAGGCTGGTGGGGAGCAAGAGGAACTTAAAATCACACTGACCCACGGGGCACTGCAGGTGTGCTCCGCGGTGGAAGACCAGAGCCTGGAGATGAACCATGACGAATCCACCCTGCCCCAAAGCCCAAAACTGCAGCCTTCTGTTTAACTGGTCAAACTTACCTGTTGGACTTGAGATGCATATTTTACAGGTTCCATACCAGAAACAGCAGCACTTATTACTATATAATTTGTAATCCCATTATGTGTTAAGCAAGAACACATGAGAGTCTCTATCATAGTCCCCCTCTCTCCGCTCAGCTGCAAGCAATCCTGATCTTCAAACCCCTGCTCAACCTCAGAAAATCCACTCTTCCCTCACTCTCCACACAGCTCTCGAGCAAAGGCCTCTGCAGATGAAGGCCCTCAAGGATGGGGTGGTTGCTGCCAAGGTCAGAGATGGACAAACCTTCAGAATGTGGGCAGGTGCTGAGTGGTATGAATAGGTAAACAAGAAAAATGAAGCAACTCATCGCTTCCTTTAGAGACAGGAAGAGCACAACAAATCGCGGCAGTCTGGAGAGCTCTCTCTCCAAGGGCACAACGTTTGCTTCCCCCATGCCAACTCCTGATGCAGGAAATACTTAAAAACCCACAGCCGTGTACGGTGATGGCAGTCCAGTTTACAAAATAAACCAATCCACATCACTCTTGCAATTGTATAAGCTGGGGGCTGGAGTGGTGGCTCAGCGGTTACAGTGCTTGCCTGGCATGCACTAGGATGCAGGTTCAAACCCCGGCACCATGTACACAATGAAGTATCAGAGCAACGAAAGTCACGTGAAAAACTACTAAATTAATTTGTTTCTCTCTGTGTCTCTCTTTCTCACCGTCCCTCTCTCTCTTAAAAGAAAAAAACTGTATTAACTGGGTCACACCCGGAGGGTGTGGAGCACACTGCCACTTGTTCACAGCGACCCAAGTCCTCGTCCACTGCCCTGCCTCCCTTCCGTCCGTCCTCACTCTCTCCCTGGAAGAAAGCCCAGTTGAGAAAGGGAACGATATAAGGCTGTACACTGTACCTGTGGCCACGTTGCCACCAACTCATCAAGGCAAGTGTGCGCCAATCCTAAACCCCACGGAGGCTGAAGATCAAAGTGGTTCTGGAATCGACCCCACCAATCAGCACCACCCAGAATCCACAGCGCCCCACCAGAAGAGGCCCTCAAAACAGCACCCTCAGGCTCCATGCCGATGCCGAGAAAAGGAGAAAAGTGGACATTTTACAATATTTAGTGGCCTACACTTTCAAGGCAAATGAATAGTTTAATTCAAGAACAGAAATCACTTTTTTTTAGAAAGAGGGGGCAGTGATAGAGAAAGAGAGAGGGATTTTTATTTAGTTTTTCATGTGGCTTCCGTTCCTCCGAGACTTTGCTGTGTTCCTGGTTTGAACTCGTGTACTCGCTCATGCCAGGCAAGTGCTGGAACTGCCGAGCCCCCACTCCAGCCCCGAGAAATCTCTTTTGAAAAGACGAAAATCCAACTTTCCTCCCTAAAGCGGAAAGATTTTGTTGGGAATAGCATGTGGAAGAAAGTGTTTGGGCCTCTAAGGAGCTGTGCAAGCTCTGGTGTGTGCCTGGCTCCCCTGGCCAGGTCTGCAGTTCTGGAGCTCGCCTCCTGTGAGCCACCCCACGCCCTGCCTGCGGTGCCTGTGGAAGGTGCGGCGTGGTCTCCAGGTTCCCAGTGCTGACCACCCCTGCAGCCACAGGGGAGCGAGCAGGAGACAAACGAGGGCAACAGTGTGCCCTTGTGAGCTCACAGTGCAGAGGCCATCCCACCAACAGCCCTAGCTGGGACCCTCTGAGCCCCAGAGCCGTGCCGACAGGGGCGGATGTGTTCTTTACAGCAGAAGGGAAACCTGCTTTCCAGGCCATATCTGCCTAGCTGTTCGCCAGTGAAGGAGCCTGCCCACCATCCAGCCTGCTCGAAGGGCTCTTGCAGAGGTCTCCCTGTGCGTGGCTTTGGAGGGGCATGGGCAGCCTTGGACACTCAGGGCTTTGCACAGTCCCTTGCTGCCACCAGCAGCAGGAGGAATCCACGCGGACCACGTCCTAACTCTTCAACCGCCCGCAGACTTTAGGGAGATAGCACTGCAGTTTTGTTTATCTCTTTTGTTTGTCTTCGTAGCATGTTTGTCCTGGATCTGAGGAGTACACTCCTGTTAGAAACCCGTGCCAATCACATTCAGAAACATGCTCATTGTCTGATGCCGGGTAGCAAGCACCTTGGTGTCCACCTGGGCGGCCTTGGACAATGAGCATTTATCATCTCAGTTCAGGTCCCTGCCGGGGCCCACAAGCTGCGGCGAGAGGTCACCTGGAGGCTCACTGTGGAGCCTCTTGCTTCCAGCGATGCTGCCAGAACTCGCCTTCGGCAGTTTTCATCTCCTTGTGATGTGTTTGCCATGAGCACTCACAGTTCCTAGGACCCCGTCCACGACATGGAAACCAGCTGCTCCGTCCCCAGCTGAGATGGCGCATTCTTGGAGTGAGATCAACGCCTTTCCCAGGAGATACAGAAGAGACCACCAAGGCCCAGTTGGTGCTCAGAAGTGAGACATGAAGCTCCTCCAGCCACCAGTGATTCTCACCCACACTTCCTCTGCTCAAGAGGGAAGAGGACAGCGGAATGACAGAGCCGTGCTCACAGCTGCTCCTAGTCCCTACGGGGCCCTGTCCCTCAGCACGCCTTGTCACAGGGCTGCACTCCGCCAGTTTCCCCTAAGCAGCCCATCCCCTCGGGGATGAGGACGTTCCTCCAGGTAGGGAGGGAGCCTTTGGCATCCGGAGTAAGGAGCAGTTCCTGTGTCATCAACAGCAGCAGGAGCACATCCCTCAGGCACTTAAGTCACTCCCCGCTGCCTGAGCTACTAAATAAACACTTGCCCTGCAACCACTAAGAACGACCCTCTCCCACTGGAAGCCAAGACCAACAGCCATTCACGGCTCCTGGAAGGGCCCTGGTTGCTCCACTCCTCATTTCCTGCAGCAGCCAGTTACACTTGGCCACCAAGGCACTGCCCATACCTCAGCTGGCAGAAGCAGGGATGCAACTCCCTCCATGGGCCTCCGTCCTCAGGCAAGAGAGGGAAGGAGCTCTGCCCACACCACGGCAGCACCTGGGAGCTTCTCAGCTGCCTCTTCTACTTCCCTCCAGTGAATCAAGCACTCTTTGAACCATCTAAGCCAGAGATCAAACTAAAGTGAGTCCCGTCCATGGAAAAGTGTCCAGGAGATGATGGGGATCCTCCACATGACTCGGAGTTTAGAGGAATCCCCAGGATGGTGAGGGAGACAGTCAGCAGGCAGGACCACGGGCTGAGACCGAAGCAGCACTCTGAAGCAAGGCCTGTGTGTTGGGAAGGTTAGGCTAACTGCAGTGCCCAGGGGCTTCACAGGGGGATGCAGAGGGGACTGCCTGTGTTGGATCTCACAGAAAAGCATTAACTCTAGGAAGAGAAATGTTCATTCCTCTCAAGAATCTAGTATTAATCTGGAATATCGAGACAAGTCTAAGGACAACACAGAAAATTCCACTAGAGGAAAAGCACCGGAGCTGGGACTACTCAGGTTGAGCAGAGGAAATGGCCAACTGCTGGCCTTCCGCCATCCCCCATGTGAGCACATCCACTGTTTAACCCTTCCTTGATTATACAGAGCTGACGAGAAGGACAGACAGAAGGTACTGGGCCATGGGTGCCACGTGCAGCAGCTGCTATCGGGGTGAGGAAGCCAGTGTAGCAGAAAATGCGCTGAAGGAGCTTCGGGTCCCGTCCTGGGCCGGCCACACGAGAGCCAGCACCAGACGTGGTGGGGCTGCTTGGAAATTTTTCCCTGGTGGGAGGAAGAGTGGTCACAGAACAGCACACACAGGGCAGAGGAGGTGACGTCGGCTTGGGGACTGGGAGACACAGGTGAACCAGCCAGCCTGACCTTGACAGGGGCAGAAGGCAGCACCCTTGTGCTGCCCTGACACTGCTGTGCCCTGTCCTGCGGGCCCTGGAGGGAGCCAGGTTTCCCAAGGAGCCTTCCCAAGAGGTGCAGACCAGTGCTCTCCCCCTGCAAGTCCCACAGCGATCAGCCCAGCTGGAAAGAGCCAGCCTTCACACAAAACCACAATCGTCTTCTGCTGATTAATCTCAGCACCAGGATTTGTTTTTGACACTGAGGATATTGGATATTGATCAATAGTTCTACTGAGTTCAACTGTAGGCCCTTACGATGTCCCAGCTCACACCAGAGAATCGTTCTGACTTCAGCAGTGATTAGGATGCGTAGGATGACCAGGACAAGCATTTCCACCAAAGTCCCTTTGTCAAGTGTTCATTAATGAAAAGATGTTAAGCTCTTGATTATAAAGGAATTCACCTTTTAACTCATCTAAAAGAATTATGCCCAAGCGTTTATAAGAGGAAAGAGACACACTATCTACAGTTAATTACAGGTTGCCACGTTCAGAGGGGACTTTTATCCTAAATAAATGATACTATTCCCTATGTGAATGTCTCAGCATCATAACTGAGAAGTCTGTGTTTCTCCCAGACCATTAGTCATCATATAAAACTGCCACCTGCTCACGTAGCTCTGGCTTCCCCCTAATTGCTGGATGCCCTGTTACCCTCTGGGTTATTCAGCCCCGGTGAGACAGTGGGGACATTTCCCTCAGAGTTAAAAACTAAGACAAATCTGTCTTTTTTAGTTCAACAGGAGATTCCTTTTACTAAGTAACGAGGGCCCAAGTGCTGAACCTCACCACCAACCTTCCCCTTAAGGAGAGCTGAGAGGCTCACCAGGAAGACTCAATACGAACTGGGCTGAACTCTAGAAGCCGATTCTAGGGCTAATAACCTGTGAGCATAGGAAAACAACATGAAGAAATGATCAGACAGATCCAAAATGTGGGTCATGCTCCAAGGCAATTGACCAAAATGATTAAAAGCCATTAAGGGGCAGTAAGGAAAAAAAATAAGCAAGCAAAAAGAACCCAAATGATGACAATCCTTCAATCTCCATTAAAAACAAAATGAAACAAAATTCTGTATTATTGGGATAAGTGGACAAATGAACAGATTCCTACTTGGATGAGACATTAGGTGTGTGGACATCACTGGGCTGGGACATTAGGTGGGTGGACATCACTGGGCTTAGGTGTTACCTGGGAAGATATCAGCTTCTATTGATGAACCAACGTTCACTCTGTAGGTGAGATGATTTGATTATTCAATATGATAAGTAAGCTAAACTTCTTACGGATAAAGCATTGTTTTGAGCTTAATTGAACTTTTCCAACTGATTCAGCAAGTGTGTGTGTGTGTGTGTGTGTGTGTGTGTGTGTGTGCATGCTTTGAGAGGCAGATCAAACAGGGAAGCAATTATTAACAATTATGGACTCTAAGAGGACTGAACGACGGCTACAGTGATGTAAATGCTGAAATGACAGAAGTCTAGGTCTTCATCACAAGTTACAGCACGTCTCGCAGAACTGAAAGTGGGTACAAGGCAGGGGGCACAACTCAGCTGGTCACAAGTACTTCAAGGGCACCAGGCACACAGATGTGACTCACCTGGTTAGTGTCTGAGTGTCACGTGCTCTCTGAGCCCGTCTGCTTAGCTATGCATGCTGTGACTAGAGCCACACACAAAATGAAGCCTGGCAGTTTGGATGCGCAGAACATCACTTAACCCCCACTCAGCACCTCTGTCTCCAGGGCACCCTGACTGCTGAAACCTCAGGCATTGGCCATGGTGGCAAGAAGCAGGGAAGGGCAAGTGACCCCCAGAGTGTAGAGAATCCGGAAGAGCGAGATCAAGAAAGGCTGGAGAGCAGTGAGGCCTCAGCGCCAACTCTGGGGGAGCACACACCTGCAAGGTACATGGGACAAGGGGCTGGAACTCTGTGTGTGGGAAATGGTCAGAAAAAATTCATCTTTGAATCTTGTTTAATATTTTTGGATTGACAACCACTGGGAAAGATGGTGGATAAAGCTCAGGAGATCCATCTCCGGGCTAGGAGGGTGATGTTTAGGATCTCAGCCTTGGGGTAGACCCCAGTAGTTGGTTGGAAGCAAGCATGTCTGGGAAGCTCCCAGAGACTCAGCCTGGGGCCATGAAGCCGGTGCTCAAGGACTCTCCAGAGATCCACCAGGAATCTCAAATCTGCCAGCACACCAGTCTGCCACTGCTGACAGAATAGTGCCATCTATCCCGCCTTCGCAAGCTCGGCAAGCCTTCTCATCACAAAGCAAAGCTGAGACTGCTGGCCCTGAACTGCAGAGGAGCTTTTGGAAGGGGACAGTAAGGATTCGCACCTGGAAACAGATGCTCAGGTGGGACCTGCCATTGTGGCAAGCCAGGGTCATACACTGCTGGGTCCGCATTTAACCCCAAATACAAACATTAAACCTGTGGCTCCACCCAACTCTATGCAGCTTCCAAAAAGCTACTGCACGTGTCCTCGTCCTCTTTCCAAAGGAGAGGCAGCATCCCCAGAGTCAAATCCCCATCTGCTAAAGGTGTCTGCTCTTGTTCATGTTCAGACACAGTCGACTTCGAATCGATAAAGTAGAATGGAGTAAGAAACCATCGGTTAACAGGCTGAGATTCTTAACGGCACAGAAGCCTGGCGGGCGCTGCCCCCGGGTGCTCATCTGTCTCCTTGGCTGCTTGGATTCTCTAGAACTAGGTTCTGCCTGGAAACGCACGTACTTCCACTTTAGAATAGAAAAAACTTCAGTGGAAGGAATCCCAGGCAATATTAAAAAACTGAGAAAAATTAGTAGTAAAATCAATATTCAATAATGATAAGAAAATTATATTTATGAAAAAGCTATCTGTCAAAAAAGAAAGATATTATAAAATGTAAATATAAAAGCGACTCAATTTTAAATACAGAGGGCTAAAGGAAAATCAAGGAAGCCTGGAAAAAAAGAACAGAAACAGTAAAGCACAAGAAAGGAAAAAATAATAAATATCAAAGACTAAGAGTTCATTTAAGAAGAGGGCATCTGGAAAGAAGTGATAAATGCAACGATGGAGAGAGAAATCATGAAGAATTAAAGGAGAAAAGTAAGCAAGAGCTGCCATGACGGAGGCCCAGGCCAGAGCAAAGGCCAGGGAAAGGAACGTCTCGTGGAGGTACAGGATCTCACGGCTGAGGGAAACTTTCCAAAGGTCATGAAAGCAGAACACATAAACAAGAAGCAAATTGGAAGAAACCCACAACTTAAAGGCAACAGTAGGTTTTAGATTCAGCACTGGTTAGTATTGTAAGTGTCAGACGCTTCTGGTTTAGAGCATTATACTCTTAAAAATTTTTTAGGAAATAATTAATAAATTCCCAGAAATATGTAACCAAAAATACCACCTTAGTAAAAAAAATTTGAACAGACCAATAATGAATACAGAAACTGACATGGTGATCAGGAATCTCCCCCAAAAGAAACACCCAGGACCCGATCGCTTCCACCATAAGGTCTACCAAACATTGAAATAATAATGAATGTGCATCTTTCTCAAAGTCTTACAAAAGTTTAAAGAAAAGGAAGCACTCCCAAACTCACTTGACAAGGCCAGCATTGTCCTGACACCAAAGTCAGACAGGGACACTACAGGAAAAGAAAACTACAGGTCCGTACCCTTTGTGAGTACAATCGGAAAGTCCTCAAGAAGACATTAACAACCTGAAAGCAGCAGCCAATTGAAAGGACCACAAAGCACCCCAAGTAGGATTGATCCCTAGGGTTCAAAAATATAAGAGGAAATCAGTAATGAGATGCACCGCATTCAATAAATGCAGAATATAAATAATATGAGAATCATACTGCATGAAAATATCAATGTAGAAAAAGTGCTTGATGAAATCCAACATTATTCCATAATAAAAACTTCCAATTAGGCATCAAAGAAATGTTCCTCAACATCATAAAACCACATAGGACAGCTCCAGAGCCAGCGTATCTAACAGCAAGAAGCTGAAAGTTTTCCTCCCGGAGGAGAATGAGACAAGGTTGTCCACCCCCATCCCTTCTAGGCAACATTTTATTCAAAAGTCAGAGGAATTTGATGAGAAAAAGAAATGGAAGACATTCAAATGACAAAGGAAGATGTAAAACTGCCCATGTTTGACAACAACTTATTATTTTTCTATTTATAATTTTATACACACAAAACCATAAAGTGTACACCTAAATCTGTGAGAACTAATAAAATAACTGCATATAGTTGCAGGAAGCAAAAATCAGCCTGCAACATCCGGTAGAATGTGTTAACAATGAAATATCAAAAAATCAAATAAACAATCTCATTTATAGAAGCATCAAAAAATTAGAATAAATTTAACCAAGGAGGCAAATTGTCTACACTGTGACAACTATAACACATCTGTAACTGAAATTGAAAAATACAGAAGACTGGAAATATATCCCACAGTCATGGACTAAAATAAATTGTGTATTAAAGGGTCTAAACTACCCAAAGTCATCGGTAGATTCAGCACAATCCATACCAAATTCCGGTGGCATTTTTACAGACATAAAAAACGAAACTGAAAAATCTGTGTGGTGCCATGAAAGACTAGGAACAGCCAAAGCGCTGTTGAGCAGAAAGAACAGGGGCAGAGTCACCCCAAGAAGGACAGTGTGCTCAACAACGGCACCCGGAAAGCCGGATCTCACACGCAAAAGAACGAAATTGGGCTCATTCTTCCAAACAGAATGAAGAATTCCACAAGCTCGGGAACCTCGAGACGGCTGGAAGAAAACACAGGGCAACCTCTGGACATTGGGTGGAGCTCGATTTCCAGACCTCTAACCTGTCAGGACGGCTGCCAGCGAAAAGAACACAAGGGTTGGCAAGGGTGTGGAGGAAGGGAGCCATTGTGTGCTGCTGGAGCAAGTGTGGATCACTACAGCCATCATGGGAAATCAAAGCTACCCCTGCACTCCCACAGGTGTGGCAGCACCATTTACAGGAGAAAGTAGAGAAGGTACGGAATCAACCCAAGTGTCCGGCCATGGATGGATGGGAAAAGGAAGTAGGCATGTGTGCGGAAAGGAACATACATTCACACACACATACACACACATGCACAAGCACAAAGCTCACACATGTGCACATGTACACATGTGCACACACCTGCACACACATGCATGCACACACACAAGAGTTTGCATATGCATGCAAATGAACACATGCACATGGACACGCGTGCATGCACACACATGTGTGCACACACAAAAACACAATGGAATACTACTGAACTTAAAGGAAGAAAATCTTTTCGTTAATAACACTGCTGAACATGGAGACATCATTTGCTTTGGTAAAAGAAGCCCTGCAAAGAGAGATGGAAACTGCACAGACATTTCTATTTAGACTCCAGAACACGGAACCCATGAAGTGGAGAGCAGAGGAGTGATTGCCAGGGGCTGTGTGGGGGACAGGGAGTGGGAAGAATCTGGAGAAGGGTACGGAGTTTCAGCTACAAAGCAGGGACCAGTTCTTGAAATCTACTATAGAGCTCAATGACTATAATCAATAGTAATGCCTACTTAAAAATTGCAAAGACAGTAGATCTTAAATGCTCTCATTACAAAACAAATGAAAGAATTTGAGGTAAGGTCTGGTTAGTCACCTTGATCTCATCATTTCACAATGTACGCGTACATTGAAACACAAGATTGCACACCACATGTACAAAAATATTTCCTTTACTTTATCTCAGTAAAAATGGAGGAAGAAAGACTTTTATGTAGGTAATATCTATATTTTTACTGTATTATCAACAATTCTGAGAAATATTATGTTTTAATTTGTTACTTACTTAAAAATAATAATGAGTCCTACACAAACTTAATCTGGTTTTTATGAAAACATAATTGATTTTTTAAAATAAAGGACAGTAAGAGAAGAGATACTTCCTTTTTTACCTTTTTGCCAATCACTTTGATTCCTAGGTTCCTGGAAGGTGACTCAGGTCATCTCTCTAACTGGGCATTTAATCTATTGCCATACATTGTTCTGGTTGAAGCATATGTAGAAAATTTTGCTCACAGAAAAGAGAAACATTACAATAATGTTGTTCTATAATCATGGATACTTCTCTGTGATACTATTCAAACTAGACAAGCAATAGTTTCTTGGACTGTGGAAACTGAAACAAATAAATCAATTTTCATGCTCTGTTAAAATCCACCGCTCTCTTTTGTACTTTGAATGATGGATCTCTTACTCACGTATGAAATGGTGACACCCCTGAACTGGTCATTTAAAACTATCAGTTCACTGGGTTTTACAAATACTCCAAATCTTGACACATTTTATTTTAAAATTTCAAAAAAAAATGCCTTTATTAATAACATCACCAAACTCATCAGAAAGCCTTTAAATATTGAGAAGCTGTCGCACTCAGGCTTGAAAACTCAAATTTCATCCTTGGCAACAAACACTGTCAGTTGTTTCACTTGAAGTGTCAGGCTCACTTGATTTGTTTTCGAGAAAGTGTCTACCAAATGTCTACCAAAGTCTGAATAATTATAGCTCTTCTGTCAGATGTTGTTTCAATTAAATATGGTGTTCAATGCAGAACATGGTGAGTTCAACTGGAAGCCCAACCGCCCAAGTGTTCCCAAACCACCTCCATGCTGTCTCTGCACAGAGGTGGCCAGGGTGCACAGGAAGGCCCAGGAGAGCTTCCTGATGCACTTCTTCAGGGTTGAGAGCAGTGTGTCCAGGAGGACCAACCCAGAGGACCATCCCAGAGGACCAACTAGAAGGACCAACTCACAGGACCATTCCAGAGGATATCCCAGAGGAAAAACCAGGAGGACCAACCTGGAGGATCATCCCAGGGGACCAACCTGAGGAACAACCCAGAGGACCAACCTGGAGGACCAACCAGGAGGACAACCTGGAGGATCAACCAGGAGAAACAACCTGGAGGACCATCACAGAGGACCATCCCAGAGGATCATCCCAGAGGATTATCCCATAGGACCAACTCAGAGGAACAACCCAGAGGACCAACCCTGAGGAACAACCCAGAGGAACAACCAGGAGGACCATCCCAGGGGACCAAACCAGAGGATCATCCCAGAGGAACAACCCAGAGGACCCTCCCAAAGGACCATCCCAGAGGACCAACCCAGAAGACCAAACTGGAGGAACAACCAGGAGGAGCTAGCGTCCTGGAGGACTAGCCGGAAACATGATTCCAGAGCAAGGTGGACAGGGGTCTTAGAAAGCACAGCCCCCAAACTGAGAAGTGGGAAGTGGGGCCCGATTGCCTACAGGGTCAACACCTCTGGGTGTTTTCTGTTAGAGGCTCTTATAAAAGAACTGCCAGCATCTCATTTATAACTAAAATTGCTAAGAACCTTTTAAATTATTAACTGATTCATGATAAATTGATTCACTAATTTACAAGTTTATTTTAACATATGTAATATCTTACTATTTTAGAATTCTTTATTATTGGGGTTGTTTTTTTATTCAGTCAGGAATTTAAAGTACTCAGAGAGGCAATCAAATATATTAAAGTCAAAACGAAGTTTTGATATTTTAGACAATTGTTTAAATTGTTTAATATTTAACTCAATTGTTCTGATTGTTTTAAAGGAAGTTTTATCAGTTCACTAAATTAGTTAAATATTAATTTTAAAAATAATGAATGCTGCTAGATTAATAAATAGGAAAGTAAGATCTATAAAACAAATTTAGCTACTTTAATTAAATTAAAGTTTTGTTCCTTTCATTTTATCACACTGGATAGCACTGGAAAATAATTTTTAAAAAAAGCCTGCAACAAGTCCTCCCCGGCCCCCTCTTGGCTCTATCACCCCAGTTCACACGCACATCAATCTCCAAATTCAGAATCAGGAGTGGTCAAATAATAGAGGAGCTGGATAGGAACTTGAAGAGAGGAAATTCTTAACCCAATAAAAGAAGCAGAAAGTACTACGAAAAATATACTCAAATAATAGAAACTAATGCTTAGAAGGGAAAACACCACGCAAAGTCCACACTGCAATAGATGAGCTAAGCCCCGATAAATACCTTAAGGAAGAGGGAATTAGTAAAGTAGAGGCTGAAATTAAGAAAATTCTGAAGTGAAGAGAGGACAGGATTGAAAATCGGAATGAAAGACAGGAGGACCAGGGAGGGTTGAGTGGAAAGAGGCAGCAGCACGTGGGAGGGAGGCAGGCGAGGGGAAGGCCAGGTTCCCGAGAACAAGCCCAGTGCGCCTGCCAGAATGAGTGAAAGGCCAGGAAGTGACACGGTTCACAGGCAGAACAGATTAGAAGAAACCCCAGCCCAGACAAGTCCGAATGAAAGAGCAGAATGCCACAAACAAGGAAGACTAAAACTGCTCTCAGGACAAACAGCTCCTCCACAAGGAAGCGGTCCCTGGAAGGACAGCCTAACAGCCGCTGCACCATCTGGGAAAAGAAGAACTGCAGACGCCAACAGGCATCCATAAAATAGGGGCAGAAATAAAGGCATCAGTAAGAGTCAAGACAGGCGTTTTAAACATTACTTAAATAAGCATCTGATGCCAAAATGAATCAGGAGAACAGGAAGATAGAAAATGAAACTGCCGCAGAGCTGCAGGTGGCGAGGTGTCAAACTGGCACGAACACCTTGGCCTCTCAAAGTACTCACCGCTGACAAATCTGAAAGCTTATATAAACTCTCTATTCCTTATGAGACGTTGCTTATGCAATTTAACAAAAGGGCAGGGGAGACTGAGTAGATATGAGATCATTTAATAAATCAGGTTAAGGGCTGGAGCCATGGTTCAGTGGTTACGGCACTTGCCTGGCATGCATGAGGACATGGGTTCAGACCCAAGCGCCATGTGCGCAACTAAGTATCGGAGCAAAGCAAACCACATGAAAAACTAAATAAAATCGATCCTCTCTCTCTTTCTCTGTCTCTCACTGTCCCTCTCTCTTTAAAAAAAAATAAATCTCTATTATCTCCCTTATTCCCCAAAAGTAGGCAGAGACTATATTAAAAATAGGATTTGAAAAATGTCAAAGAATATATTACACTCATATGAACTCAGAAAATAAGGAAGAAAGCCCCCCAACTCACTCACAAGGCTAACGTAACCTTGAGTGTACTTGGAAACATCGAAAAGAAGATTTCAGAACAATCTTACTAGACACCCACAGGGGTAGAAATATTAAAGAAAAAAGCAGCGAAGCAAATTCCTCAGTATGCAAGAAACACCATCACCAGTTACACGAGCATCATCAAGAGTTCATTGGAGTCTACTGAGGGACATTAAGTGAAAAATTCTCTCATCAATTCAGAAAAAGTGTTTGGTAAATTTCAACCAACACTCAGTCCTCATAAAGAATTACATGATTCAAATTTGGAACAGAATGTGCTTCCTTGTACTCTCATAACACTACAGTACAAGCCATACCTACTTACTCAACATCATGCCGGGAGGATGTCAGAGGCCAGGTCGAGCTGACCCAGTTGGACATGGGAGGAGACAGCTTGTGGGAATGATAAAGAGAGGAGCTTGGGTGGCTGTGAAAGACCACATGCACCCACACATGCACACGCATGTGCCATGCATTATGAGTCATGCACACTTGTGTGCGTGCTTGGTAACTATGGTGATAAATGTGGAATGTAATAGCTAAAAGTGAGATTTCAATCAGAACAGGGACAATCTGGTAAGCCACCTAGGAAAATGGTCAATAGTATATATCAGTGAAAAACATGAAAGAGGACCCAAAGAAAGTGAGAAACCACCTGCCAGGTGGAAAGAAAGGTTGTCGATCCTCTCATTAATCAATCAATGCAGTGGAATGCTGATCTACAAATCAATAAAATTATTATGAATCTACAATTCAATAAAATTCTACAGAAATGGGCACATTGATCATTACAGTTCAGTGGAAAATCAGAGCCTTGGAGGAAGCCAAGGGAACTGGAGAAGCATCCACTTGGTCCAAATTCCAGAATAAAGTTAAAAGAATTACAGGCGCATGCATTGGTACGTGGAGACTGGCAGGCTTTGTGACAAAGTAGAGATATTTAAAAATTCACATATGAGTGAACATTTTGTGTATGAATAGAGCAATAATGATCAGAGAAAATTTACTATGAAAAAGCTCTGGTAATCTTCCGTATGTGGACAAAGATAAAATAGCTCCTAGATCACACCAAATAATAACTAATTCCCAGAAGAATTGAAGACAGGATTAAAATGCAGAAGAACAAACTTCCGGAAGATAACAGAAAATATTGATAGAACATCAATGTCTGGAGCTACTTATTAAGTAATTTCAAAAGATCACCATAGCACAGCTTCAAATCAGTCAAACATTTGGCTACACTGACATTGACAGGGCTTTATTAAAGACCACTAAGAGCAATGATGACACAGCCTTATGTAGTGACTCTGATGTGCCGGGCTTCTCGTCACTGAATGCGCTTTCCTGCTGAATCTTCAAACGCATCACAGTAGCCAGACAACATTCCCACCAACACTTCCTCCAGCGAGGGCATCGGGGGAGAGTAGCTCAGCTGATTTTCTCTAGATGGAGTAGAGAGTAAGAGTTAAACCGAGCACATGGAGCCTCAGCTCTCCCAGCGAATAAACACACAAGCAGAGCCTAATTGTAGAAGGAGCCAGCCAAGGACCTACCAAGATCTCAACAAATCAATGACAAAGTTTCCTAAAAACAAAGCTGGAGAAAGAGGCCCAAGAGTGTTTCGTTGTATTCAGGGCTGACCGGTGCGCAGCGGTCTTGAAGCACTAATTTGAGCAAACTGCAATTTATGGATCCAACACCGCGCAGCTGAAGGGGCAGGGAGGCTAGCAGAGGGTGCTCAGGGTGGCTTGTGCTGGGTGGGAAGAGGCAGAGCTAATCAGAGTCGCCTCACGCGGTCTGTCCTGCTGCAAAGCCCGCGGTGCTGGTTGTGCAAGCGGCTCTGCCTCTCCTGCTTGGTGAGCCTCAAGTCCACTTCTCTTTGATGCAAGTGCTCACAGCAGCTATTTCAGGTTGGTTCAGCTGACATCCGCACGTCAGGCAAGGTCCAAGCTGCTCGCGAGGGCTACCTGGTTTATGTGCTCAGGGTTGCCCACGCCTGGCCTCTGCTTTAATTTACTTGACAGTTGTCACATGCGATTGCTGTGACATGCCTGAAACAGAGGATGCGATTCTCCCCTTAGGAAAGGAACATAGCAGGGAGTTCAGTGAGGGGGGAGAGGGCGGCATCACACGGTCCGCATGTGTTCCTGCGTCCCCAAGACCAGGTTTCTTCAAGGACACACAACAAAGGACAGTGACGCTGGGTCTGTGAGAGCGCGGCCAGTGGGGACGCTGCTTTGCTGCTCGCACCGAGGCTGAAAGTGCCCTGCTGGTGGGGCTGCCCCATGCTGGTAGGCATCCCCAAGCTCCCAGGCATCAGCAGCTGGAGGTGCTCACATGTGATCTCTGAGTCCCACACGGGTGGAACATCCATTCCTAGACACTCCAGACTGCAGGTTCCCCGGAGTCCCTCCCAGGCCAGGAGCAGGCCCTTCACAAAATGTGGTTCTTCAGAATGGCCTCAGATACATGCAAACTCGTTCTTAAATAGGAAACATAGATTACATCTCCCAGGACATGACATTCACAAACGTTAAGGGGTCTAATGTTGTCCTGGTGGGAAAGGGTCATCGCAAGTTGGAGATATGAGGCTGATTCAGCCACCAGGTCATCAGCTGGTAATGACAGTGAACGGGGAGAGGCTCGCCCACAGATGCAGCTCTGTCCTAACAGTGTGCTGTAGGGCACCTACAGAGAAGTGCTCGTAGTTAGGAAAGAATGAAAACAAGCGTTCCTCAGAAGCTGAGTGCGTGATGAACGTTGGCTCAGTCATTCTGTAAGTTTTGCAGCAGGTCAGTGGATGAACGAGACACTAAGGTCCAGAAGCATCCGCCCGTTCCAAATACCAAGATGGGGACACATATAAGGGTCATGATGCCATTTATGTTTATGCGTGTAGTCACGGTAATGTCTGCATTGTTTTATATGCACGTAGACATTCGAGAGACACAGCACACAAACGAAGGTATCCACACCAAACTAGAGAGAACCGATCCTCAGAAACAGAACGCAGAGAAAGGACAGGTACGGGTCAAGATTCAGCTGTGTGTGTGAAATGTGATGATTCTATTCTTCCAAATGAACGTTAGGACTATTTTTTGCTTTCCTGGGAAGAACGTCACTGGCAGTTTGAGGAATGGCAGTGACTCTGTTGTTGCCTTTGGTAATGTGGCCATTTCAGTAATACTGATTCTGCCTATCCACGCACTTGGGTGGTCCTTCCATCTTCCGAGTCCTCTTCAGTTCCTTTCTTCAGGGTTCCATAATTTTCATTGTAGAGATCTTTCACCTCCTTGGACAGATCTATTCCTAAGTGTTTTACTTTTTTGAGACTACGGTAAGCGGGAGAGTTTCTCTGACTTTTTGTCAGAAGAAGCCTTATTGTAGTACAGGAAAGCTATGGAATTTTGTGTGTCGGAACAGCCACAGCAATCCTCAGCAAGAACAATGATATAGGAAGCATCACGACAATATTCCCAACTTGTACTGCAGAGCTTCAACAGCGCAGCAGCTGGGTAGCGGAACCAAATCTGATGTGAAGACCATCAGAACAGAGTAGAAGACGGACACAAGCCTACACGGCGTAGTCCTCTGGTGCTCAACAGAAGCGTCCAAAACGTGGGGACAAAGCAGCCTGAGAAGCACAATGGTGCAGGGTATCCACGTGTGGAAGAATGAAACCAGTCCCCAGCTCTCATGCTGCACAAAAGTCAACTCCGAGTGGATCAAAGTCACAGGAATTAGACCAGAAACCCTGCAACCGCTAGACGAGTCAATACTCCAACATGTTGGTGGCATCAGCTTCCTTAGTAAGATTTCTAAAAGTTGAGAAATAAAACCAAGAATCAGTAAGTGGGATGGCATCAATTACAAAGCTTCTGCACAGCAAAAGAAACAATTCACAGTGTGAAGGGAGGGTCTGGACCAGGGGCTCAGCAGTTAAGGCACTTGCCTGGCATGTTCAAGGACGTGGGTTCAAACCCCAGCACCGTGTACACAATGAAGTGTTGGCGCAACAAAAGCCAAAGGGAAAACCAAATAAAATTGATTCTCTCTCTCTCTCTTTCCCTGTTTCCCTGTCCCTATCTCTTTTTAAAAAAGTGTGAAGGGGGAGCCTGCAGAAATGGAGAAAATGGTTTCCAGCTCCCTCCTCTGAAGGGATTTATATCCAGAACATGTGAAGAACTGAAAAATCCTATCACCAAAACCCAAAGAAACAAAAGCACCTGCATCATAAGCGGCCACAAAATGATTAAATAAGTGTTTCTCAGAAGAAGAAATACAAACAGCCAGGAAACGTACGGAAAAGATTCAAAATCCCCAGGAATCAGGGAAATGAAAATCAAACCACATTGAGATTTCTTCTCACTCCAGTTAGAGTGGCCAACAGCAAGGATACACATAATAATAAAGGCTGGTGAGGGTGTGGGGCAAAGGGACACTTTTGTACACTGCTGGTGAATTGCAAATTAGCACAGCCATTTTGGAAAGTGGTGTGGAGATTCCTCAAAAGACTGTGACTAGAATCACCTTATGATGCAGCTATCTGACTGGAATTTATCCAAAAAAAATCTGAAAGCAGCATGCTATAGTGGTCCAGGCACATTAGTGTTTATAGTAGTACAATTCAGAACACCCAAGTGATGGAACCAACCAAGATGTCCATTGACAGGTGACTCAATAAAGAAAATGTGGTATAGACACTCAATGGCATATTACTCAGTCATAGAGAAGAATGACGTTATCTCATTTGCTGGTAAATGGATGGAACTGGGGCGCATCAGACTAAGTGAAATGAGCTAGATTCAGAAACTCAAAGGTCTCTCATAAGCAGAAGATAGAGCAAATAAGGAAAAAATTTGTGGGGAATCTCATGAACACAGAAGGGAGATCAGTGCTAAAGAAAGAGGATTGAAGGAAAGGGAGTGTTGGAGTCTGACCTTCATTCTATTTCATCAGCTGCCCTAGAGTGACCTTGTGACAATTATTGGGGTCTGACCTTCACCTCCATTTCATCAGCCGCCCTAGAGTGATCTTATGACTATTTGCATAAGCTCCTTCTGAAAGGGCTGCTAGGTTGTGCTTTGTTAAAGATTAGGGTGGGTTAAAATGTCTTAATGACAGGTTACTCCCTAGTTTTTGTCTGTACCCTAGTTTTTTTTTGTCTGTACTGAAATCTACATAACACCTGGCAACTCCCTTAGAAGGATTATTGATTCCTTGGCTGTCTCCCCTCCTCCTCTATAAAAACCCATGTGCCTTAGTAATAAACGGATTCTGAGCTGCCATCAGCTGCGTGTGGTTGCCTCGTTTCCCCGGCTGGGAGGGAAGGGGTCCCCGGACGAGGGGGGACCCGGG